>NIJG01000055.1:133329-169229 GCA_002201625.1 Euglossa dilemma | reverse complement strand
TTATTATTATTATTTTTTTTTTTTCTTTTTTTATAAGGTTTACGTGTTACATTTATAACAAGTATTATTTACAGTCAGAGAACAAATTATCGGCCAGACCTGTATACAACATGCTATATATGGTTACATAGCATTCGTATCACTATTCTCACAAGTATGTAGTATACTAGAGAGTGGACGTCTCAAAGTATGTGATACATTTGTAAAATACAAAGTTCACAAGTGTCTTTAAGATTTATATATGTCCTTACAAATATAACTTTGTAAAAAGAATCCACATTTGAAACGTCTCGAATAACACGTCTAGAGTCATTTTTCTTGGAGGTTTTACACAATCATCATTTCTTTATCAATTTTCCGACAGGATTGTGTTGTAAATTTGTATAAATTACCATCTAAATTTAAATAATAAAACAGATCTAAAAAAAATATCTTCAAGAAAATGTAAATTTCCTTAATAAATTATTCTTCTATTTTTATTAATATATACAGTAGATAATACAAGGATACTATTTCATTAAATTCACATGTTTTAGCTTTACGTAGATATTCTTATCGCTAAGGTTGTGATTAGATATGAAATATTCAATTCATCTCCGACCCCTTCCATCTTAACAAAAATATTATCAAGATTGAAATAACATCCAATGATTTATATATTTTTTCTAGGAACTCATTATCGCAATGAAACGTTTTCTTTCGTTGCGCGCAGTTTTCAGTCAGCCGTTCTTCGCAGTGACAATAACGTTGCAACGCAATTAGGCTATAATTTACTTTTATCGGCCTTTGCTTGGTTTCTTTTTTTTGAGAAAACAGGATCATATTCAACAACCTCTTTTATTTCGTAAAAATAAGCCTAATATTACGATTAAAAATTACGCAGAAAAAGAAAGGCGAAGTAGAATAAAATATCAGACAGTCGTCAACCAAATTGAAAGAAACTTCGAACGCAAAAGTTTAATTGTTGCTCATTGTTTTACATTGCGATCAATCGAATTTCTCTTTCTCATAGACAATCGTAATTGAACTCGAACGAAATCGATTCGACTTTTCTTTCAATGCTACTCCCTATTCCGGTTATTCTCTCTTTTGACTCAATTACATGTTACTTTGTCAATCTTCGTTCCATCCGTTAGTTATATATGGTTTAATCGTTTCAAGTTTTCTTACATTATTATTATCCGTTAATTTCATCTCTTGATCTGGGACAAAAATGTAAATAAATTATTATCACGAATGTGGAAATTAATTATCTTTAATTATTACTATGCCGATAAAGAAAATTAACACAGGAGTTACGAAACGAAACGGGAATTTCCTTCGCGAAAGAATCGTATTCTTCTTGAATTTAATCATCGAAACGTGTTCCGTCGTGTCTTCAAAAATGAAGAAAATCAAAATTCGTTTAAAAAATCAAAGAAGATTGCTAGATTAAAAAGAAAATATCACGATTGGACGAGTCTAGAGAATTTTTCAAAAGCCAGCCTCTCGCCGTCCAATCTAATTTTGATTTTTATTCAAATTTCCTTATTGTTCTCTTACCTCTCTATTATACTCTTGTGCGACTTTAGGGGCGAAAAACAATTGATTTATAAAACCCAGGAACATAAGAATGCAGAACCCTAGATGGGTCAACGCTGCAGTGATGAACGGTATCCTCTCGAATGACTCTTTTGACCTTGATTTCACCGGTTCGGTTTCCGCTTTTTTCTCTGGAAACTGAATACAGTTTTGCACATATTTACATATTTATATATACACATACATATAAATAATACGTGTAACAATGGTATTCGCTAAAGAAAAGAATTTATTTTATATATCGTATAATGTTGTATTCCTATTCGTTTATCAGAGGCGGATGATTTTGCATTATGTAAAAATTCTTTTTAAAACTGTGACCGAAGATAAAAAGGGGTGGGGGGGTAAACAAGCATTAAGCAATGTATAGCTATTACGGATAAGTTCGTCGCAATAGATAAGTCGATCTCCTAGAAAGGTATATCTGATAACGTTATTCTCGGAAGCATAAGAACTTCAAGAACTTCAAGAAAAAAAAAGAAAAAGAACAAATTTTATATTTTAAACAAACTTCGCAGTAAATAGAACTACTTTGGAGAATCATATAACGATTAGTAATAATACAACAGCGTGATCTTAGTTTTCTTAAAAAGGTTTTCAACGTTAAAAAAAAGAATCGATGGTTTTATATTGATTTTACAAAAAAAAAAAAAATTCCGACATTAAAGTATAAAATGATAATTTGAAAATTATATAGAAAAGCTTGGTACGTAACGATTCGATTTTAACGAAAGTGTCAACGATAAATGATATTACGACCAAACATGTATTTATAAAAAGTTAAAGTAGTTGTCAAGTAGTATTCTGAACTTTATTAATGCAATTGCGTCACTCCTCATGGTAACTACTTTTTTTGGTATATGTACCATTTATTTTTAAAATATATTTTTTGCGAAACATTCAACAGTATCGTGGAAATTAATATCTGAAATGATCGGAATAGCAGTTGATCACATACATCAATGTACATTCTTTTCTTTTTAACTCTTGTCAATTAACATTAATTCTTTGATAATGATACTTTATTAAACGTTCACGTTTTAAGGTTAGTTTTAACGAAATTTTGCAAACATGAAATAAAAAATTAATGTTGTTATCTCGCTTTTTATTATTTGTTTATGATAAACTAGGCCGATTTTCCTTTATCATGCGATTAAAACTCAATCACTGATAACTATTAATGTTTTCTTTGCCAATTGACATCACACAATATTTATAATCTCAACGATAATAGTTTATAATAGCGTTATTCAAAAGTTGCTGGTTTAATTTTCAATAAATATATTTTCTTATCATTGAGAATCAAAGTTAATTATTTCATTTTATACATCGTGATTTTTGGCGAACACAAGGTTAGAAATGCATAAATCAGAAATAATAAAAATGGAGGTGATAAATAAAATAATCATGCGAGAAATACGAATGGAAAAAGCTTAATAGATTATTAAAATAGTAAAACTGTAAATAAAAATTAATTTTAATTTATTACTCTATATTTATTATTATGTCTAATGTTTACATCTAACGAAATAAAATTAGAAATAATTATAATTATTATATTTGATTAATTAAATTTAATTTTCGACTTATTTATTCGATGAAAAATGTAAAATAATGAAGTCTTTTAGATCACTATCTTTGAAGAGCAAGCTAAATTTTACAATATAAATAATTAGTTTTCAATAAATTAAAAGTAAGACGTAATAATTTTTATCACACGTCATATGTAGCCGTAAGAATGATTAAAAATTAACGGTCAACTCGATTTGTTTTCTTTTTGATTGAATCAACTCTTGCGTTCGTTAATATTGTAATAACATTGCTGAAACACTTTATGCGAATATTCAAGAATAAATAACTGTTACAGAAAATTGTCGTATTAATATGTAAATACAAAATTAATCAGCGTGTGTTTAACAGTGTTGGCAATTTCGAATACAGTACTATATTAATATCATACGTAAAGATGGATTATTTTAAATTGCAATTTCTTGAATTGAAAGTTATTCAATATATTTTGCAAATAACTAAAATATAATTAGACATGTTTCGATCGATGATACGGTAAATCTTAAGCATGACTTTTGCATACTTTTTTATTAATTTTAATACTAATGTTCAGTTGACAAATTATGATCAGTAACATTAACGTAATGTTGATTTCTACCGCGGAACAAAATGAAATGATTGAAAATTAGCATATTCCAATGAAACACGCAAAAGTCAATTAGCACATAGATTGCACTAATTTTCAAACGAATATCAACTGTCGGATAGTCTTTTTGATAAACCGAACTTGGAAATACCTAATTTTAATACGCGTGACAGGTGACGATCTAACCTGTACACGTCCATTGCTTTGTAAACCAGCATGGCCATTGGCTAGGGTGTCTTCGTAAAAGGCTAAACCGTTTCTGCTTATTTTCTCCTCGTGTTCATTCAGTCTTCTCCTGGTGATAGCCTGTGTCGCCATTTTGCAAAGGGCGAATCTTTCACTGAGCGCCGTAGGACCGAAGAGAGGAGAAAGAGAGAAAAAGAGAGAGAAAGAGGAAGAAAGAGAGAGTAAACGCGTCAACACTATACGGAGAACAAGTAAAGACTAACGCACAAGCCACGCGTCGCGATACTAGCCACGCATGCGCCCGGCTCTGCTGACTCTGTGACCGCGATTTATGGAGAAACACGGGGATAACGCAGGGATAAACGGATACGCGCATGCGCAAATAGGATGAACTAGTGTGATTAATTGTAGGATTAGTACAGTTCAGTATCAAAATAGCAATAAATTAAACTAACGTGTATGTAAATTAAAATTAGCTCACCACAATACTAGTCGAAAATATCAGTGGAGTAAATTATCACATTATATGTAAATTAAAATTAGCTCACCACAATACTAGTCGAAAATATCAGTGGAGTAAATTATCACATTATATGTAAATTAAAATTAGCTTATTCTTTTACAGTTGCCAAATACAAAACTATGTAAGATAAATAATATATCTTTTTATGTCTCTAACTTATAATTGAAAATTACGACAAAACGATGCAGCTAACGTCTGCTCTAAATTTCGTATAGAATTTTCATAAAATTAGTAAAATTATCGAAATAAATGTAAATAAATTTTATCGTAATATCATTGAAAAAAATGGTTGATCTTTTATCTTATTTAAAGCTTGAATAATGAATAATAATTACTTTACTTTCAATAAAACAGAAACATCTTTGCTGAAATATTCGCCTAATTTATGGAATCGGTATATATTTATTTTTTAAATTTTGTTAAAAGTCATCGCTGTGCAATCGTGATTTTAACGCAGCATGCCGGCTCTGCACATGCGCATCAGCGCATTACGAATACTTCGTATATGTGTATATACGATTAAACCCGCAACAACTTATAGATGGTAAATGAAATATCTGTACACGAGTAGGTCGATTGTTATATTTCTTTTACAGATATTATCAACATCTTATAACAATAGTTTAAAAAATGTGATGTATGTTAATAAAATATATAAATATCGAAATATTCTTATTAATAAGAATGACGCTTATTGTTGTATACAAATTTTGCGATTATCTTTAACGTACTGCGCAAAAAACTTCGTATTTTAACAAATACGAGTATTTATATGCTTTATTATATCAGTCAATATGAGAAACACTTGCTGTAATAAAGTGCCCCGCCCTATATATCAGAACTATTCTTCAAAATATCGATTACTTGATAAAATACGGAAATGCAACATATAAAAGTACGCTTAAGTTTAATTATTAAAATTCTGAATTTTTCAACGAGACTCTTTTAACGATCGAACTCGTGTGTAAATTCAAACGGGGAGAATGGATTTTCATGAAATACGTTTTTCATTACTTTCGCAATCATTGTTTCATAATATTTCTTATCATTGCGTTGTAATGATATTTTATTCATTAAGAATGTTTAACAAGTATGACACATCCAAGAGTATCATACGCGCTTAGTCTTTCCATTGTGACTCATTGTCCTGAACTGTGAGTCCCCTCCAGTACCCTCTTGGCAACTGAGCGGTGGGGAAAACGGGCTTAATTCTGATTGGTTCGAGGTTAGGGACGAACAATACTAACTAGATCCCTGTGTTAATTTCTTTTGTAGATTGTTGACATATACAATTTTTTTTCTTCGAATTTAATGTAAATAAATAAAACGAATCGTATTGTACGTTAAAGGGCGCTGTAATCTTCTAATTTGTAATTATGACAAATTATTTAATGTATTTAATTTTTATTTCGGAAGTTATAAATTGAAAAATTACGATGTATATGTAAGCAAGTACAAAATTTAAAAAAATTGACATGTTTTGCGTTTATTAAACTCGTCACCCAATATATATACATCCCTACTGTAGACAGGAATGGTGGGGCGGAAACCCTCTTACACACACCCTGTGAGATGCTCTGTCGGAGAACATGTTTCAGAATCGAATCCACTCGTGGAAGAGTGAACGTTAAACCAGTTTTTCGTTTCAAACGTCTATTGCTTATTGTTAATGTTTGAATAAATTATCGTGTATCGCTTAATAGTAGCGAATCATAACAAATAAGTCTGTTAAACTTTTCAATTTTAGAAAAAATCGAAATAGTGAAATTGTATGGGAAAAAAGTGACCAAAACGAAGTGAAACGTCAACATTATAATTGCAAATAACGATTGTTAAAAACTGTTTTAATTATTCAAAGTTTAGAAACTTTCGAGGAACCTTAACCAGGAGCATTGTCTGAAAATTACGAGGAAAACTAACAAAGGAATATTGCAAGTGTTCTAAAAGAAAAGTTGAATTCTATGACAGGATAACACTCCTCGCGTGCAGCAAAGATGGCCGAGTTGAAGGAGCAACCAATCAGAAGGGAGCACGATTCGATGGACGATTTTGAGCATCTCGAGCATGTCCAGGATGGACAATTAAGTCACCTTGAAGCTAATACCGAGAAAGTCGAGGAAATTCCGAAACAAAATTTTGATATGGAACAGGATATGATAAATTTCTCTATTAATCAACCATCAAACGAACAGGAAGATCCAAAAAAGTCTACAATGTTACTGTTAGAGTCAGAGAAAGGAAGACCGGCTGAGGAAAGTAATTTTGAGGTTAGACCGAAGGAACCGGAATCTGACTTGTTATCAGGTAAAATAGGCGATCAGTCAGAGGTTATGAAAAGCGAACTGGTGAATAAAAAGAACGAAGAAAAGCAGGACGTCGCAGAAAAGGAAGAAGTTAAAGAAACTAAAATTCCCGATCGCGAGCCAGAGATCGTTCTCTCTACTGATAACAAAATAGATAATTCATGGAATGTTATTGAGAAGTCTCCATCTGTTTCGGAATTAATTTCGAAACCGGAGACAAAAGAAGAAAGTGTAAGTGAATATGTGCTTGCTGATATAGAGAAAAAAGAACGGATCAGTGCACCGGAAACCGGAGAATCCGAATTCGAATCAGAAATTGAAACATCCCCGGCGAAGAGTTTTAAATCTGTAAAACAGGAAACGAGAAGAGAACCGGTAGAGGAAATTGAAATTGGATGTAGATCTTTTTGCACCATGGGAATCGGTGAGTACATCTGTTTTTCATAGCTAATAATCAAATTAAATCATGACGAAAATGTTGTAATATTAGTTATTACACGATATGCATTTACACGAACGAAGTACACAAATGTTCCAATAAGGTTAGAAAAAAAAATACTGTTGGGTACTATGTGTATATCTATGTATAACAATGGAAAAATATTTTATAGTTCATACTAAGATGACGTTTTCATTAACGACTCTCTAAAATCTCGAAAGCATAAACGATTAGTACGAAACGTTAATTAATTTAGCATCTTTGCACGAAGTGAACCACGCTTCCGCTTGGCTACAACGTCATTGCTTTTTTGAGCCATAATGATGCGGTTAGTTATTCTAGACACGTCATATTCCTTTTTAAAATAACTTTAGTCTATAAGCTTAATGAGAAATTGATTTCCATACGATACCACAAATTCAATTTTTAATCGACGCTATATTTTACCAATTTCGGAATACATTTAAGAAAGGCAAATCGTTAGACCGATGAAAAAAGGAAAGATTTATACAAAAACCGATATATTAGGTCATTTTTCACATGGTTATTAACGATTAATCGATAACGATTATTAGTAAGGTGGAACATATTTTTGTATATAATTGTAGCTATTAATAGAATTCTTTATCGTTTATAATTATATCATTCGTAGAGAGTTTAAACCATTGGTATTTTAAATATTATTCATATAATAGAAGTTATTGCTCCCCGAGGTAGTAACGTCCTTATACTGTTATTTATGTAGATCTGTATGTAAAGTAACGGTATTTATCTTACATATTCACAGTTCTTATTGCGTCGATGTTTTGTTACGAATATCTGAATAGGTTAATGTCAGTCCATATTTTACAATTATAATTTCGAACAGAATGTTTTATTTTTATGCGATATCAAATATTTGAGTTAAACAATTTTTTTTTACATATAATGTCAATAACCATTAACGAATTATTGATTCTTGGGTATGTATAGGTGTGTAGAAGTATATATGTAACATTGCGTAACTATATATCGGCGATGTTGCACGTAAATTGATTTTGCGGTGACATAATATATTTGGCCTTTTTCGTATAATTATAAACCTGTATTGAATTTTTACTCAAAATTCAAAACAATTAAATGCCACGGTTTATTAGCGAAATAATATTTTCGTGTAAAAACATTTTTTCATGTCTGTAGAGAATAAAAGTCCGATAGAATTACAACATGTTGCACCATGCAAAAGGAGACGTGTACATTTTGCGTATATGGTTTCTACGGTGAGTCGAAGTAACCCGTATCTTCTCTCCATATTGATCCGCAGCAGGGATACCTTACGACCTCTTTTGATTGAACCAATGGGAACAGCAGCCCATGGGAAAATATTTTGCGTCAAAAATATATTTTACAAGCTAAACTGTAAATAATACATAACATTGCCGATATTAATCTACACAAATTCGTATCGGTAATATCGATATATTAATTAAAAATCGCTTTACGACCAGTTTTTCGCTGAATCTGTTTTATTCGCGAAGATATTTTTACACGTGATTTCAGAACGAAAAATTTCATCTGAGTCATGAATTATTTTCGATGGCTATATATTATTGTAACGCGTCTTTCTTGTCGTCTGTTTGAAAATACTCGAAACGAAATAATAAGTTTGCTGGTATATGACCTTTGATAAACGCTATAAATACTTTACAAATATAAACTTTGGAAATTAGTTTGTACGATAGTAACCGTGATTGAAAAAGAGAAAAAAATATTATAAAACGGAATATTGAGTCTGAATTCCTTTGCTTAGCATAAACCGGTATATAATATCAATTTATTCAAAGTTTTTATGTAATAATTTATCCGACACACCTGTTTCCACTCGAACGAGTCGTCTAGTTATATTTTGAATTTTGCACCATCTATCGTCGTTCGCTGGAACCCACTAGACATTGCCGCTGCCGCTCGCGCCATCTGTTGTTAACGGAGGTAACTAGTTGTTCCTTACCCGAAGCCTTATCGTTCCCCGGCGCGGAGCAATGGCGCGTCGGCGTGGTGGGGATATCTGGAACTGTCCACGGGTCGATAATACTCGTCAGTCCTGTTCTCGCCTCGAAGCATAGTGTATCGCCCAGGAGTCGCAATATCGAAATTACACGAAGTTCTTTTCCCCCTCCCCCGGTAGTCTTGTTTGAAATTTATTCGTGCAGCGAAAGTAGACAAAACAAATCGGAAGCATCCGCCCGAATATTTGCCCAGCTAATATAAAGTCAGTGAAAAAAAGGATAGAAGGGTGAAAGATACGTAAAGTAAGGGACTCGCATTGGAAAGTGCGTCGTTTGCGACCATTATCTCGGATTATTGGGGTAGTGTTCGAATGCGATTCATCCTTGGTTCCATTGAGACGCAAGGTTAGGGAAAAATGAGAATGGAGCCGGCATGTCCTATGTCTCCTGGAAAAGAGAAAGAAGATGCTGATGCGGTTTGCAAGGAATCATGTGCCCTAGCTAATAGCAATTCTTGCTTCTGGAATATTCTCCATCCGTGTATGTTAATTTTTTATTTTTTCTTCTTATCTAATGTAGGGTACAAAGTACGTTTAAAGTGTTAAAAGTAATGTGGGACAGGTAGCGCACTGGTTTAGTGTAGGAAACGAAGTACAATTTATGAACAGTAGGGAGCGTATTAGTTCCAATAGCTTTCTTGTATGATTAATAAATTATTTTGTACTTACATTGTGTAAACTGAACATACGTGACAGAGATACTAATAGTCGTAAATTATAGAATGATAATTTTTATCGAACACATTATTGTATAGAGTAAAATGTATTTTGCAAAACTCAGAAATATTACATTGAATTTGTACTACAAAATTTCTAAAGCAATACCATTAGAATAATTTCATATGCTAAATAAAAAGAAAACTGTAAATTTTTTATTAACAAATGAATAAAAAAAGTTGTCACTTCTTTCATAATTTTAATACAAGTACCTTAAAATTGCAGCGACTTTTTAGATAACTTTTTAGATAAAGTTTAGCACTGTTATGCACGCTCATAAGGGACCAACAAATATTCAAGGTTTCATGATTCAGCAGTCAATAGTTCATTCGAAAAAAAAAAAATGTAGAATTTTAAAGAGAGAATACTGCAACTATGCCTTAATGTTACTGCAAAAACTGATTTGCCGTGATACATGGTCAAAGTTCTTTTTTTTTTTTATGAACCTATTGATTGCTACATAAGTTACACCATAATTTATTAATAACTTGTTTTTCATTAGTAAAGCACTCACAGGTATCGATCGTTTTCTACATATACATTCATATATGAATTTTAATTTTTTTTTTGTTATTATAGATTCACGTTATATTTCCCCACATATATATAATTATCGTAATGGTTTAAGTGCAGCTTAACTTATCGATATTTTTCGTTATTTTCCTTTAAGAAAAAGATTAAATAACGGCGTAATTTATGGCTGAACAATTTTCTTTACTATTTTTTTTTCTTTCCTTGATAAAAAAGTTTCGAAGGATATTTTTAATTTTTATTCTCATTTATCGTTAACCTCTTCTTCCTTTCCTTCTTATAATTCGACGAATAATAAATTTCACGATACTTCTCGTAGAAAGTATTATAATTTCGATACGGATAAAAATCTCTACTGATCGCGGCAACCTCGTTATCTGCTGCATAGATAATTCAGCCAATGCTCGGTACGTGTTGTCAAAAACAAGAATAACGGAGAAATGGAAAAAAGTGGAAATTAAAGTAAAAAGTAGATAATTATATAGCCCCGAGTGCATCGACTGTCTGACATGCGCAGCAGAAACGCGATTTGTAAGTGGGTTATTGATCGTCGACTATCGGTTTTTATAAATATATTGCACGCTGTACATTGTAAATAACAATTTTTGATAACGAAAAAAGGAATAGCAATCGAGTAGACGCCATGAAAAAAATGTAAACGAAATATATCTCTAGTTCGATAAATTCGTCTTCCATTGCTCTTTGCGATAGAATATATTAGAAATAATTATCTCCTACGTTTAATCGTAAAATACAGTACAATATATTCGCTGATAATTTTAGAAAATTATTCTTCCATCGTAAATATATTTTCTCGAAATTATACTTAGATGTCTTCGCGAAATTTCGCACTGTCATAGCCTCGATTTTTTTCTTACAGTTATTTATCAGTAGTCGTACTTGACAAATGATATCGGTGCTTAAAAAACAAAATTAGACCAACACCGTGTAAATGAGAAACGAGTCGTAATTCGTCAAGACGTGCGAGTAGGCGTGGTCGTCTCTTCGCGAGATCTTTAAAAAAAAAAAGGCAGACAATTCTTTTTATCCGTCGATTTGTATTTATGTTTCACAGAAAGAGGATAAAGATCACGTACTTTTAGCTTTTCTTTTATCGTGAACGTAGACAGAAGCCGTGAAAAATGTAGCCTGACAATTAGTTATCGAATTGGTTCGAATCGATCGCGATAACAGTGTTAAAAACGTTAATATGTTATGTAAGAAAATGATATAATTCGAAGTGTCATCGCGTATAGTTGAAGATAAATTCCCTTTGAGGGAATCGAAAATTTCTTTCTCGGCTGTAATCGAAATGGTAATAATAATATCTGCTCCGTGTTACAATCCGTGTTATAAAATTTTACAAACCGTGTAGTATTTTCGCGGACGGCTTTCGTTTCCGATGAAAGTTACAAGAGACGAAGAACGACTGATCTAAACCGATTATCGCATTATCGTGGCATGGAAAAATCACGTGCGCAGATTTTAAGATCAGTTGTCTGGCCGAAGTACGTCGATGAGATAAAAGTCGAGGTTAACGATTGCGCAATGCTCTACGGTATGCTAATTACACCGAGTGCTGCCAATCGATCACTATTTGAGAGCAGGCTTCCCTTTTCCAACGCATTTTCGTGCGCAATTCTGAAAATTCGCACGAGAAATCTCGTGTCTGAGATTCGGCTGTTTAAACGTTAACTTTATTCCGAGCTGTTCCATTTTTTGCAACAATTCTTATACAAATTCGTCGGGGCTGCGAGTAATAATCGCGTTAAATAACACGTCCCTTATGCAACGGGAGATTTTACGGTCAGTCATTCTCGGTGATAGGTATGACTAGTGCGAAGAATGAAATCGCCGAGAGAGAAAAATTACTCGTGCAAAAACGTTCAGAAATGAATCTAGAAACGAAAAGAAGAGCTTGATTCGTTTGCGAGCTTTCGATACTAATGACACCGGTAGTAAGTGAACATGTACAACTTTCCTTGAACGAATCTAGATTAAATAGCGCCATGTGGTTTCGTGGCTTGTATACTTGTGTATTGAATAACGATCTAGGTGCTCGATGTACCTGGTGACTTGGAATACACGTACTAAGACTCTTCTTTTTATTAAACGACGTTTTAATAGCATTACGTTTGCGAAACATAACGAGTAAAACCAATTTTGTTCTATCACTATGATTTAATCTTGATTTAATTTAGAAAAATATCGAAGTTACTACTTGAATAATACTTGAATTTACTCGCAATATTTTCTGTTGACAATATTCTGGTAAACTTGGGTTTTTAATTTTCTTAAGATCTAAAAGAAACTAATCCCATCTCTTCAATTTTCGAAATCGACATTTCTCTTTCCTTTTCTTTTTTTTCTTTGGTTAATTATCGAGAATTTTTTTTGTCGTCGTTCATTCATTTCTCATAGATCATCGTAGAGTAGTTGTCTAGATCTATATCGACCACGTGAACTAACAATTCGACTCTGTTCTTTACAGGCGCATGGTTTAACCCCGATAGACTGAACCCACAAGGTAAGACACCAAGCTCGATGTCGATGTCCGTCCGTTTGCTTTTGTGTGTTCGACAATTTTATATGTCTCCTGTATAGTCGAGTTTGTTTTCCATTTTTTTTTCTCCTTTTTTTTTGTATATGCGTTCCTGTGCTTCCAGTATAAAGTAGACATAAAACGAAAGAAAAGCGATAAAAAGGCTGTTTAGATTGACGTACACAGTGTGACTCACCTGGAGTTTACACGAGTGTTTGCTATAAATAATAAATGCAATAGATAGTACACGATAAACAGTAGTTACAAAAACTTTTTAATGAAACGAATAACGCGTCGTTTCAGTGTTCATTGGGTTAGGTTTAACTTGCAGCGTAGAAAGTTACGAGGGAATTGGAAAGAAATTTGACTGAAAAATCTATTTTATCGTAACGAAATCTATGCAAAATTTGACAGAAAGCCACGTTTAGATTAGATTGTTAGAGTATTCGATGATTACCGTTTCTCCTAGGTCGGATTTTCCGCTTGTCATCGAGTTTGATTCAAAGTTCGGCAGGAAACACGATAATAAATGTAATAGACAGATAGTGAAAATGACTCAGACTATTTGAATTGTACGTACTCTCGTGAAAGCCTTGCTTCATTTTCGAAAGACCTTTGTACCGTCTGTAGAACTTCCTCGGCAAGATTAAACGTCTATTATTAAACGTTCCTTTGGCCTCTTCTGTTTTCTTATTGTACGTATTGTATTGTACGTATCATCAGTAAACTAGCACCGAAACTCGGAGGCATTTCCACAGGACGTAAAAGACGATTCCTTCGAATCGTTTTGCTTCGCTAAACAATGAAAATGCAGTTGCTGTGAAATCCTTGAGAACCGCTGTCCCGCAAATAAAATGATCGCAGCCCGTTTCTGAAACGTCATTCCCGTCGCAAAGTTCAACGATGCGTTTTCAAAGCGCAAGATCAGCTATGAACGAATCACTTTGGCCGGACAATAGGTAACTTCTTCTTCTGACCCTTCTAAAGACGTGGCCAAGTCCCAATATGCTCCAATCTGTCTTATGCGTATCTCTCGTTGTAATAACACGTTATCGGTGTAATAATAAATTATCATCCGAAAGTTTAGGGTCATTACCTGACCTTCTCCTCTAATCTTTCGACGAATACGACGGCCGAAGCAAAAAATTTTTTTAATTTTATCAGTTATCTTTATATGGTAGTAAATTTCGTTAATCTCCGGCTCTGAAATTTTATAAATAGATATTTCGTCGAGTTTTTTCAATTTTATTGCTGTTAATTGGTACTCGGATAAATCGAGCGAAGAAATGTCGCGATAACACGGAAAATATAAGAGCACGAGTTGTAACTTTAATATACTTGATATGCCATAATTACTTGGTTGTTTAGCTAATAATTTAGACAAATCTTCTTAGAGAGTTACAAAATTCCGGGTTACCGGTGTAAAACAGCAACCGGCAAATATCTCACCTTATTCTCGGTGTAATTTCAGGAAAATTGGCTCCATCTAGACTCCTAGATGGTACTTACAATCTAGCTCCTTTGTCCCCTCGAGTGCTAGTAGTATTGATTTTCCCTTTAGAAACTGTAAAACGAGAGCAGTCTGTGTATATGTGTATGGGTCAAGTACCTCGTGGAGAGTATCGAGGAAGCCGGAGATGTGTCTATTGTTGGAGAATTGCTTTGGTGAACGGTATCGAAATAATATTGATCCTCCAAGGTTCGATGACACGGCTACAAATTTTCATAGACTCTACCGTTGGTTTTGCATTTCTACGCGACCATTCGATCTTGTACTTAGATTCGATCCAACAATTGCTCAAGATGTTGTATACAGGTGTTGTACGCATTTAGATCCGCTTCTGGAGTCTCGAGTTCCGTATCTCGATCGGTTAGCTTCCTTGACAACCGTGGATAAAGCTAGCAGCACGGATTAGCTGCTTTTCTAAGTCTGGCTTGCGAGTAGGAATCTTTTGCGTTGAATAACTTATGCTAAATCTAAATCTTGTTTATCGAATATTATTACGAATATCTTGTTTCGCTGTACCGTTCTATAAAGTTTCATCTTCTCGGTATTGCTAGATAAATCTAAAGGATTTCATTCCATTGTCGATATTCTTCGTTATTTTTTGTTAAATGTTACTCGAATGAGTTCTATTAATTCTTAGCCCGAGAGTCTTCGTTAATCTTTATTAAATGTTACTCGAATGAGTTCTGTTCGTTTCGTAGCTCGAGAATCTTCGTTAATCTTAGTTAATCGTTACTCGAATGGGTTATATTCGTTAATAAAATCTATCCCGTATCAACGCTTCGTTGTTAGACAATTCTACGGAGTCACTATTCGCTGCCAAATCTTAAGATCGGAAAAAACGTAGCTTCTATAGCTCGGTCTGTAACTGAACGTGTCCACAGTGCGAGAGATTTTCATTGAGAAACCTGCGCCGAGTGAAAAGCGCAATATACGATCGGGTAGCCGAAAAATATCTTCTCTGATCAAAACATCCGCTTGCAATCTATTCGGGGCAACTAAGTGGCTGGTTTCGATCGTGGTACCAAGTCATTCCCTGCGTTACTCCTAATTCAGGTCTCGGTCAGCAAATAAGATGGCGGCGTGGCCGCATCCTCTCCCGTTGTTCACCCTATCCGTTCGTCATTCGCGTTCCAATTTCGCGAAAACAAGTTAAACGTGTCTGCTTGCGTTCTCGCTTCGGCGATTCTCTCCTTTGTTCCCGTTCATTGAAATCTCGACACGGATCCGTGTCGCGGTTAGAATCCAAAAAAGCCGGAGACGATTGGCGACCGTAGCCGGGGTTAAATATAGTATCCAGCCGGGTTCGAGGCTGTTGGTGCTCTGCCAGAAATCTCGAAGGGAACTCTCGCTTTTCCCTCGGCGAGACCGCAGTCTATCTCTACCGCGGAGCGTGTGCCGCGTTTCCACGCTGATTTCCCGATCCGGTTTTCTTCACGGCAAAACACCGTTTCTTCTCGCCCCGTCTTCTGTCTTCGGTGTTCCCCGAGCTCCTGGAGGAGGGAGGAAGAAACGGACGGAAGCATGGCCATCACGAGGGAGGAACGTGAGTAAGAGGCGAAAGGGTTGTTCGAATGTGAAGCGACGAGAACGGGGCAGGTACGCTGTTCGCGGACGTTGACAGGTTGCCAATTTGAGGAAGAAGCTGCGCAGACGTGGTTACGCCAGACCCACCGGGTGGGGGTTTTTGGAAAAGTTAATGATTTTTCCGACCGGTTATAACCGGGCTGAGATTCCGAGTCTAGGAATGGTTTTTCCGAAGAATAACCACGAGTCTTTCGTTATTTGCGGAAGTGATCACCTGGTGGTAGGAATTTGTAGGATTTTCTTAGGTTAGATCAACGATTACGCAGAGATCTTTGGAAAAATGAATGAAATTACGTAGGAAGTCGAAGATGTTCGGATAACGAAGTACTGGAAAGGAACGTAATAAATTAGCGGTGAAACGAGATTTGGTATTCGGAATTTCTAAAATACGTCGAGAGTAAATGGTCGGTCATTCGTTCGTTTAGAAATAGACGTAAGAGAGCCACGGAAATCGTGCTTGAAGAATTTCTCGGTAATTGCGCTGGCAATTAGCAAGGGGACACTTCGCGTCCTGTGATCGAACGATTCTCCTCGAGTACTCGCAAGATCGGTGCATTGCACTGTTTGCTTTGAAACAGCGTTACTTTTAGCGCTTGGACGGGATCCAGCTCGTTGAAAGAATCGAATTCTTTGCCGGATTTCATCTCAGCAGAGGATCAATCCGTATCCGTGAAATTTTCCAAGCCTGAAGCTTCTCTGTCGCAATGCGACAGCTCTATCGGAAGCTGAGGGCCGAGGATTTAATCTGCTTCTTGAAAAAGTCGATCCGCGTTGCCCTAAAAACGTTCCTCTTCGCGTCGGTAGAATTTCAAGCGACGGGAATGGTCGTTTTCCCGGGACGGCCAACGTTTTTCCCAAATAATCGAGGGAGCTGTTCGGTGCTGGGAGGAAAATGTAGAAGGATCGTAATTTCCAGCCGAGACGTGGCGTGTAATTTGCGACGCAGGGAAAAGAGCAAACGAAGGGTGAATTCGCCGAGGGTAGAACATCCGTTAGCAGGTATATTTCTGGGAATAGTAAGGGACGTTGAGGCAACGGCCGACACTGCGACGCCGGGCGTCGCACTACCGGAGACAACTTATTGATTTTCTACCGCCAAACCGCACCCGACCGTTTCCCTCTGTCTTTTTCCTTCGACACATAATGCTTGTCAGCGACATGTCTCCGCCTTTTTGGCTCTAATCATCTGTGTTCGTGCCTGGATAAGCTCCAACTTCGATTCCGATTGAACTCTTTAATGGTTCGATGCGTCTGGACGATGCAAACAATTGAGCCTGCATTTAAATCTCTCGCGTTACGATCATCGAAATATTTCATAGGAATTATTTCTCAAAGAAGATCTCCAAATTTCCTCCTTTTCGTCGATCGTCCGTTGCTATGGAAGAGCAATGGTCGAATTTTTCAATGGACTTTATACAGTTACAAAGAAGATTATTCTTCACGCGTGCCTAATGGACGATGCCAGATGACTATAACAGTGGCATAACTATAGGATAGTAAATGTTCGGAATACATATCGAGGTTTTAAGATTCTGCTCATGCCCAGTTACATGACAGAGACCCAACTTGTGCGTATATATCCCCCGGTATATTATATCACGTAGTTTTCCATACAGAGTCTTCCAGCTGACACGTTACATCGATTATAGTTTCTTTGCAACCGATATGTCTCCCGAAGGCGTTACCTTCGCGAATAGAAACGACAAAACACGGTGTCTGATTATTTTCGTACTCCTTCTTGCGTATCGAATCTCTCTGGTACAGATTAATCGCGGTCGCATTTCTGAGATCGAAGAAGCTGGACTTTCGACAAAACGGAATTTGTTTAATCAGGAATTGGGACAGATGACATAAAGTCGTTTGGCAGAATCGTGCGACGTTGAAGAGGCCTTGGAAACAGTTTAATAGAGCGTCCTTTTTGGATTAGAGACAAAGCTGATGGCAAAATTCGAGAATCCACTGGCTCTCTATTATTAGGGTATCTTCAAGGCTGTCCGCGATTGGTCGCTACCATTAATCACTGTTCCCCGAATGTTTAATTATGGTGTAATTATATGCATTACATAGGCTCCTGGTTTAGGAGATTTTTAATCGTTCATACAATGTATCTCGATTCGATTGCTGCACTCGAAATGATCGAAAAAGTGTTTGTTGCTAATTATTCGCATTTTGTCGAAATATAATGCGCATATATTCAAAACCTATTCAAAATTTTGAAGAGCAAACCAATAAAAAGATACAAAAAGAATGTATTCAAGTAAAATTGACTCAAATTACATACATTCGATTCTTTATGAATTGTATAAAAAATTGTGATTATCAGAGACCGGCGACCTACTAATTTTTTAAGTTTATCATATTTATTTTATTTTAACCATTTTTTGAAAACTAGAACAATGCAAATAAATCGCGAATTTTGAACAGAGAACGCTAATAATTTGCGCAATGTATCTTCGCCACTTAAAACAGAAATAACACACAAAGACATTTGAATGGCGTCCGTTTAACAATGACCAGAAATCTATTAAATTGGATGCATTTAATTGAACTCGAGTTTAACTCGAAACATTCATACACGAAGCGTCAGAAATGGAAACAATAAAAAGACCTTCCCACGGCCAACAATTAGAAGAATTACCTGCCGTAAAAATGACTCATTGAAGTAACCATTGTAAATCCATTCGAATTATGCGCATTTGATTCTCATTTTAATCACTGACGCATTAATCGCGATCAATAAAACACTTCTAACCAATTTATCTTCCCTCTTCCACTTCCCGCTGCTATTTTATTTTCCCTGTTGTTTCACTGGCTCCCTTTGTTTCTCTTTTTCCCATTCCAGTTTTCTCGCTCTGCTTCCCACTCCCACTTGGCCCATTCTCATGCACGCATATGTTCGTGATATCGCGAGACATGCGGTGAGCTCTAGGCGCAAACGAAACCACGGAAAGAGGTGGCCAGTTCTTTCTTACCTTTCCTCGCTTTCGACCTCTCTTATCACAGCCTCTGTTCATCGAGAATGGTGCGAAGAAACGACTCAAGCACTCCCATCGACAAGTTCTCCGACATGGGTACCGGTGAGTGCCCTTTTCTCTGGAAAACACTCCGTTTCTGGTCACGCTCGTTAACATATGGTTCAGGAGCACGTGTTCGCGGAGAAATATCGAAATCGGAAAGTTTTACTCGATCTGTGTCAATTGTACACTTGAGATTTTTAATAAACGATACGATATTGCTAGGGTTTCTGTTATGATCTTCATCGGTCTTCTGATTCTGTCTCAACGTCGATTAATTCACAGAGAAACGATAGTTAAACATGGAGCTTTCTAAAGCAACGGACAATTTCAGCAAGGGCCATTCTGTATGTATAATATCCTACACCTATATTTCCTGAACACTACTCTGGATATCGAGACACAGATTTTTATCGTTGCTTAGATGGATATGTGTATTATTTGCGAATCAGTCGGAATGTGAAAGCTAGTGCCGTAATAGATTGCATAAGGAGAATATGGTAATTGTAAATTTGGATATTCTAATAACGATGTACTTGTGTGTTTTAGTGGCAGCTCTAATTTATTGGCGTGATCCGAAGAAATCAGGCCCCGTGTTCGGCTGCATACTCGGAGTGCTCCTCTCGTTGGCCTATTTCAGCTTGATAAGCGTTCTTGCTTATTCCTCTATTTTCGTTCTCATATGCACCAATGCCTTCAGGATTCACAACATTGTCCTTCAAGCCATCCAAAAAACTTCCGATGGGCATCCCTTCCAGTAAGTATTCTCATTTCGTAGATAAAAGTCATAAAAGTATAGCATAACATTTTTGTTAAACGATTTCATGTGATGCTTGTTTTAGAACGAGCAGAATTTTTAGAAAAATTTTGGAATATACTGACGTGTTGTTTGTAATTTTAGGAAAATTTTGGAAATGGACTTAACGTTGCCTGCGGATAAGGTGCACGAAGTAGCAGACGTGGCTATTGCCCATTTCAACGCAGGGGTCAGCGAACTTCGTAGGCTCTTCCTTGTTGAAGACTTCATCGACTCCTGGAAATTTGGTATCTTTCTTTGGTGTTTCACCTACGTGGGCTCTTGGTTCAATGGCATGACTCTTATTATAATTGGTAAATTTTACAATTATTCATTATTATGCGGAATGATTCCGATACATTAAATTCGTAAAATGTTAATGAATTATTTTTTATTAATGTCCGAAATACGTTCGATCGCGATACTCTTAGGTCTGCTTTGCCTCTATGGTTGAGAAATAGTTGTAGGTATATCTTTCTAAAAATATCAATAGGATTAATATTTTAATAAGGTAATTAGCATTCGGAGAACTGATGTGTCTGCAACAACACTACAACGTGTAATGAAGTCATTCTTTTTTGTCGAGTAATATCAAAGTCATTGCGATATTGGAATATGTATATTATGATTCATATGTCGCTTAACATTCATATAATAATCGTATGAATTGATTTTTTTCCATAGGTGTGGTTGCCTTATTCACACTACCGAAAGTCTACGAGACAAATAAGGCACAAATTGATCAGAATATAGCTTTGGTGAAAAGCAAGTTTAACGAGATCACTACTAAGTAAGTATATTTAATGAATAAAGTAATAAAAACAAAAATAGAAAGAGAGAAGATTTTCATCTCGAACAATTCTGAATTATTCTATCTTAATTGAATTTTGCACATTGAATAGAATACTACAATTGCAGTAGAATATATATCTTTTTTTAACTCCATTGATTAATACTATAAGTATGATACTTTCATAAATAATCTGTCTCCAAATAGACTAGGTTATCCATGTATTACGTTAGGTATATCACTCCGAAAGTAGCATATGTTCCCCCTATAACTAACCATTCGTTGCATAAAATATTAACGTAGATTCATGACGAACATAGAGTGTGGATACCGTTTACGGTTCCCCCTGTCGTAATTGACAATTATCGCGTTAGTAATAGATATACATCACGACACGGGATCTATTAAAATAACGCTTTGAATCGGTTCTTTAAATTAAGAAATGGAGGATAGTTCACATATAGATATATGTTACACAACAAAATTACGTGTACTTTGAAAATAATGAGTGTACATGTTGTAAAGATATGTATCTATTAATTACTGTTTCAGAGTGAAAGCTGCGATACCATTTGGTAAAAAAGAACCAAAGAAGGAAGAATAAATACAAATACGTATCATCACGCGGGGGCAATATAAACTTAAGCGAGTTTGTCGGACAGTCACGGAATCCACGCAGGAACGAAAGAGAGAACGGTTACTCGAAAGAATCGAAAAGATTATGTGAAAGAAGAGAAGAAATTAAAGAAAGAAATAGGAAACAAAATATACGAAGTTCAAACGAAGAATGATAAGAGAAAAATATTTACAAGAAAACGCAGAATAGTTGAGAACAGTGAACAACAGAGAATTAATGAAATACGAAATATTAATATAACGATAGCGATAAACAAAGAGTATGCTGGAAACACACGAAAAAACATAACACACACGATACACACACACGTACACGCACATACATGCGCGTGCGTTTACACACAAAACATATATACACGTATATATATTATNGTAACGAAGTAATTTTTTTTAATTCTAAAATTCTTATATATGAGAGAATAAAACATGGTAAAAAAAGTAGTTACAATAGAAGCATGGCTTTGCAAGAAACTGTAATGGAAAAGCATTCAAAATATATATGTAAAGAAAGGAAAAAGGGGAAATAGAATTACCTAAAACAAGAAATATCTCCGAAAGAAAGAAGAAGTGAAAACGTGAATAAAAATCGCAATGGGATAAACATTGCTACGAAAAAGGACAACGAGAAAAGATCACACGATATTAAAGAAAAAAGTGGCTTTTCTCAATGTTTTAAAAGTTCGGCAGCTGGATTTCAGTGTCCGACGATGTCGTAACACGAGTTTTCCTTTTCTGGATCTACAAGCTGTCCCTGTTAATCGAAATAAACGGAAAGAAGTAACATTTAGCGATTATGTTAATTCGTTGCAACACAAGAGGCGAATAGAGCCCTTTGGTGTACTCTACGCAAAAATCATGAACGGTGCAATGTGTGTGTCTCTTAGGGGTATCCTGATTTTTCTTCCCTTTTTTGTTTTTTCCTCGCACTCTCCCACACAGTTCAAACTGATCTTTCTTCGTCGAACATAGAATGATATGCGGCCCCATTGAGATTAACCATGATTAATCTTTATATTCTAGTAAATTTTAATTCCACATTAAAAATTACTGAGTAATATCTTTGGAACGAAAACGGCGAGGGGTACTTCCTCTTTTCCCATTTAATGTTTTTACTTTACGACTTGTATTTCTTTTTCTTTTCTAATTGAACATTTCATCAGAAGAAACTGTTTGAAGAAATCCATTCTTTTTATAATTAAGATCCACTTGATGGAGTAATTTGCTTTAAAAATCATAGTTTTGTCTCCCCTTTTTAGGACTTCTAAATTAAAATGTATATTGCTTAAACATTAGTGTTATAACATAAACGTGATATAAAACTGTTTAATCTACAACAATATACAATATACAACATACACACATTGAACGTGTGACAATGATTCTATATGGCTATATCCAGATGTTAAAGATGAAATAATGTCGATAACTTAGAGATAAATGAAAATTTTTTTTTGTTTTTAATAAATTTTGTTCATTTTTGATAATCTAAATTAACGGAAACTGATCTAAAATCCATTTTAATATTTATTTTAAACGAAGATTTCTGTAGAATTTTTACTGTATTTTCTTTCTAATATGTGATTTTAGCTCAGTTCTCTGGATTTTTGTTTACTTACTTTTTTTTAGTTGCATGTAAATTTACATTCTTTTTGTCATTAATTTTGTTCTAATAAAAATAGTTATTGACTTCTATTGTTTTTAACTTTGAATTGGTACTTTTAAGAATTTTCTATTTATATATGTTGCGTATATTTACCTGAAATTTATATAAATTAATACATCAAGAAACAAGGTTTATATGATTGTAAATACGAATTATGAATTTTTACAAATGTTTGGGCAGGAGCCTCTCGCTCTTTTTGCTACCATGAAAAAATAAGCAAAGAGAAGGATAATCGTTAACAATAACAATTAAACATAACCTATAAAAATAATAAAATTTTGCTTCATGCATAATTAATTATCTTTAAAGAATCAATGCTTTATAAAGAAGAAAAAAAGGAATGAATTACATATGTATGGTGAGTGTGAAAGAGAGGTAAAACGGAATGAGAGTATACACAAATTGAGATGTTTGTTATTTGTTGCTAATGATGTTATGAATGTTGTATATTTTGAATTATTTTTTAAATAATTGAAATGATTATAAATAACATATTAGTACTATTTAATTAAGAATCGATTGATTTTCGATACGTTTAAGATTTAAAATTTTCTATTGAGCTTATATGTAGAAGAAATTTACAAGTAGCTTTTAATTAAATTGTATCGAAAACTAAGGATCGATCAATTTGTATTATATTTACAAATTTATTCCTTAAAAAATAAAGTAACTTTTATTATTTTAAAACACTTTGTAAAGAAAGTAATTTGTTTCAGTAGACTACATTGTTTATAGGTAAATAAGTATAGTTCTTTCGGAATATATGTATGTGTGTATGTGATTGAAAAGTAATTTCGAAAAGTGATGTTTGTTGTACCGTCGATTTTCTTTGATAGTTCAGTAATTTAAAAAAAAAAAAAAAAGTGAAATTTAACTAATTAAAACTTACATTGTTATAAAAGTCTGACAAGTTAATATATTTAACACCTAATATACGAATTTTTCAATCATAAGTTTTCTGATATATTTATTAATGATTTACACTTCTTAACCAGATTTGTTTTTATATTTGATGATTGAATACTGTTAAAATCATCGACTTCTTGCAACAACAAAACATTTTGAAAAGTGCCTCGTTTTGACAGTAATATATTTTCAATAAACAAGTAATTAAAAAAGTGAGTTTTTTTTTGGAAATTATTAGTGGGTCCGCATATCAATCGATTTCTCAATCATCGCTCATTAATAATTCTTTTAAGAAACAGTGAACATGATGAATGAACGTGTGTGTATGTGAGTATGGGAGAGTAAAAAAAGTAGCGCCGTCTGTTTTTTCTTCGGCGTTTTCGAAGATTTTTTCTTCGAATAATATAGTTATCGCTATCATATTATTAAGTGTAACTATATGGTTAAACATTATGATGGAAAGTTGTTGGCTGAATTGCGAGTTTTTATTATAATATCGTTCCAAACAAATCGACGCTGGTACCTGAAATTTCGTTTGAAATTGTTTAAATCGTGTTGCATCGTTGATCGATGTATCGAAGCATAAAGGTTCATTTGCATGATTCCTTACGATGATACGATTTGACAGAGTCTCAATGAAATTGAATTGGGTACCACCGTTAATCTTTACTTTAAAATATAACGTCCGTAAAAAAGACAACTAAGATGGGAAAGAAATGCGAGAAAAATAGATAGAGATGGAAGAAGAATCTTTTTCAGAATGCAAATTGTAATACGCGTATCGCTTATTGACGTTTTCATTATTGCATCTGCATCCGCACGATTAATTTATAAATAAATTATATTAAATAAGACACTGAATTATGAGGTTTGGTTTCTTTCTATCCTTCAAAATTGACAGAAAATTAACTAATTAATCTATTTAAAATAATAAATCATTACTTCGTTATATAATACCGTTGGAAATATGATAAAACTTTTATTAAACTCGTATACATTAATAAAAACGTAAACAAGTACAATAGGATCATCATAGATGGCGGGAAAGTGTATTTAATTCTTTGTAACCCGATCGGTATTACCGTTAGTGATCATGTGACTTATAAGCTTCTGTAACGCGCATGCGCGACCTTCATACAAGGTGACCGCTTCAAAGATTGCCAGAGGTACGCGTGTTATTCGTCTGTGGGTAGCGAACCCGTGAGGGTCTGTAAAGTACCGGCATCCGTACATGTGTCGTGAAAACCGGTCATTGTGTTCGACAATCTTCGGAATCGGTAATAGAAGCATTACACCACTTTCACAACGTATCGCTGCCTATGAATGAAAAGCTCGAAAATTCAATTCGGCATCTGTGTACAACGATAAATTTAATAAAAAGAATTTCATTGATAAAATCAAGCTGAATCCGTAAAAACGAGAAGTTGAATTAAATCTGAAGTGTTAGAATATAAAATTGATTTTCTGTAATAGAAAGAGGAAAATACAGATTAGACATAAAATAATTTTACATTGATAAGCGTCATATTGTGAAGGAAAGAGAAAGATAAACAAAGAGAAATGTCAGCTTCAGAGGCAGATCAAGAGAAGAGGAAGCAAATTTCGGTGCGCGGGATTGTCGATGTAGAGAATGTGGGAAATTTCAAGAAAACTTTTAATAGACATCTACATTATACGCTCGTAAAGGATCGTAATGTAGCTACAAGTAGGGATTATTTCTTCGCCTTGGCACACAGCGTCAAGGACAACTTAGTCTCTAGATGGATACGTACTCAGCAATACTACTACGAGAAAGACCCAAAAGTATGTTCATATAACTATATTTTGGTTACTGATCGCTTAGTCTTTCTAATTATTTATCTTTAATTTTTGCATGCAAATTCTAATTCTAATAATTAATAACGAATTTCATCTACTGTATATTCTCATTTAACGATTGCCGGTAAGTAGAATTTCCACGCTTATTTATACTAATTGATGTATTATTTATTCAATCGTTTTTAATACTTATTGTTTTGTTTCTAAGACACACATTTCTAAAACAGTGGTTAATGGTCTCCACAAATGTGCTTGATGACATTGAATTGATTCTATCTCGACAACTATGTGATCTGTTATCTGGTTGAATACAGTAGGCTTACGTTACTGTATCGGTTAATGACTTCCGGCTGGTTAATGGTTTTAAAATATAAATACATGAATAACAGGTGATTTCGACTTGTTGCAATCGCAATTAACCTGAGAAGCAAATCGACGCATCGCAGTAGTTATCGACGGATGTCTACGTTTGAACTACTGTGAAAATTGAGAAGCCAATATAAGATAATAAACGTACGCGTACTATTTATACTTATAGAAACGCTATATTGCAATGAACCTTCGAAATATAAGATGCAACACGTTGCAGTGTCTATTTTTGGTTGGCCTTATAATCCGTCTTCACTCTGAGGTCTCAAGCCAAACAGTTTTCATTCTTTTCGAAGCAATGTCACGATGTCGATAGTACTGTCATCTTTGATAGCATTCCAATAACATCGATAGATAATTAATAATTGTTTACGAATTTATGAAACATTATTATGTACGTTGATTAACTACTATAAGACACGAATCTTTTAATGTAACTTATTATATAGAAATTATTGAGACAATTCTTGGAAATTTTATTTTTTTTTAATTATATTTCTTTATAACTATTGATCAATTCTTACGATCGATCACGAAACATCGACGTACTTAAATATATTTTGGAAAGTTTTCTTTGGATTATCACGTTTTTCGTGCGAGCAAAGTAGTTGCAAAGCGTAAATAGGACATTTCGTGAAATTTGCTCCAATAAAAAGGAAAGTGAGTTTCTTTGATACTCGAAGGTGGAAGAGATATAAAAGGAAATATCGTATAAGGAAATAGGGAGATTGTATCTGCAGGGGGAAAAGCGGGAAAATCCTAGAGGGTCAAAATTGCGAGAAGGGATGGTTAATGGGATTGAAGGGAACGAGAAAGGAGATTAGAAGAAAAAAAAACGGCACTAGGAAGTGACCGACGCCCATAAATTTATAGGAGTGGGCGGACAGGAATAAAATTGGTATAGTATAGATAGACCACACGTACTACTATGCTTCTACACAAGTATAACGTCTTTCTTCGAAATGGCCTATTGTCCTGTTACTCGTATACGGTATTTATACTGAACGAAATAGATCGATGAAGATGAAAAATGTATATTTTTATGATTGATACATAACGAACTTTGTACATCGTTAAGAAAAATTTCGAAAATATAAGCATAAAATAAGGCGCCATAAACAACGTTTCCTCTATGAGGACGGTAATGACACTGAATTACTTAAATTGTTTGGACAGTGTGAATCACGTGATCCAACTATTAAAAGCCGAGAAGTCACGTTTAATACATTCTCTACGATTCAATTTTTGGACATGGTCCCATTACGATTTGTGAAAGTTTCAAGAGTTCGTGTTAAACGATTTATAAATTATAGCCAAGTAATTAATTTTACGCAATGATCGATTGTTGTAAGAAAGAAAGATATTATATAATAGTAAAGAAAAAAGAAAAAATGGTACTATTTTTTATCGCTAAAAAGTTTTCATTTTTTTTTTTCAGTATTATTTCAACGAGAAAAATATAAAATAATGAAACGTGAGAAGATTAATATGGAAAGATATCTATTATCGTAATTTGCAGTATAGATATATATAGTAAAATTCAATTCTATTACTTTCTGAGACTTTAGTCAACTTTTGCAGATTTTTATCAAAGCACGAAATAACATCGAATTTTCCTGGAGACGTCTTCAACATTTTCATCACGACTATAAATAATTTCTGGAACACGTGGAAGAGTAGAAAAATATTTGGGGATAATCGTTAACCGCAATAAAGATCAATTTCAAACGGGCGTCGTCTTTCGTGCCACTATCATTTCAAAACATTGGTTCAATTTATTTTTATTTGTTAGATCAATTGCCTCGTAACATGAGATTTATGTTGCGAGATCTCATAATCGAAGCTTGGAATAAAGCTAAATTTACAGATCATTATTAGAACACGAGGTCAATCGGCTTTTTTAATTTATGGAATCATAGTTCAATGTTTTCTGCGGTTCGTCGTTCCTCTGAAAAATATCTAATATGTCTGCCAAAGATAACATTGTTTCTTCCATTTTTATCACTGAATATATAATCTTCGATTTTTGAGTAAATTATCTCTTATCCTTGAAAATGATTGTACAATTAAAACTTTGTAAGATATTTTGATCTACTTCTTCTTGATCTCCTATAATAATGTATCATTGTATTTTTTAGAGGGTTTATTATCTCTCCTTGGAATACTATATGGGCAGAACTCTTCAAAACACTATGATTAACTTGGGAATCCAAGGTGCTTGTGATGAAGCCATGTATCAGGTTTGTTTCAAATAAAATAATTCTACATGAACTATCTGGTAAGAGGCATAAGAAAGGAACAGAATTAAAAATTAATTTTATATTGCAGATGGGTTTAGACATAGAAGAGCTTGAAGAACTTGAGGAAGATGCAGGATTAGGAAATGGAGGTTTGGGAAGACTGGCAGCTTGTTTCCTGGACAGTATGGCCACTCTTGGTCTAGCTGCTTATGGTTACGGTATTCGATACGAATACGGTATATTCGCACAAAAAATAAGAAATGGAGAACAGGTGGAGGAACCGGATGATTGGTTGCGTTATGGAAACCCATGGGAAAAGGCTAGGCCAGAATTTATGCTTCCAGTAAATTTTTATGGACAAGTGATTGATACTCCCGAAGGAAAGAAATGGATCAATACTCAAGTTGGTATAAATTAAATAAACCTAAGTTGTTAATAATACAAGGGTTTAAATATCATTCTTTTGTTCAGGTTGTATTCGCGATGCCATACGATAATCCCGTACCTGGATACAAGAATAATTTTGTTAACACTCTGAGATTGTGGTCTGCCAAATCTCCTGTCGAGTTTAATTTGAAATTCTGTGAGCAATTTTTATATTATATTTTATTATCATCGGCTAAAACAGATTCTGCATAAAAAGAAATTTATTTTTCAGTTAATGATGGTGACTATATCCAAGCTGTGATTGACCGCAATTTAGCGGAGAACATTTCCAGAGTGCTATATCCCAACGACAATTTCTTCGAAGGCAAAGAATTGCGTCTGAAACAGGAATACTTTATGGTGGCAGCCACTCTTCAGGATATCATACGAAGGTTCATCTTATTATCGTACAAATTACAAAATTTACTCGTCAATGAATTGTATTCAAACTAATTTCTTATAATATTAATTCATAGATATAAAGCGAGTAAATTTGGTTCGAAGGAACACCATAGAACAGACTTTGACATGTTCCCCGACAAAGTGGCCATTCAATTGAACGACACTCATCCTTCGTTGGCTATTCCTGAACTTATGAGAATTTTAATCGACGTCGAGGGTCTTTCTTGGGAACAGGCTTGGGACATTACGACGAGAACTTGCGCTTATACCAATCATACAGTGCTTCCTGAAGCTTTGGAAAGATGGCCAACAAGCATGCTGGACAGCATTCTTCCTAGACATTTACAAATTATTTATCATATTAATTTTCTTCATTTGCAAAATGTTTCCGCTAAATATCCAGGAGACGTGGATCGTCTTCGACGCATGTCTTTGATCGAGGAAGAAGGTGAAAAAAGGGTTAACATGGCTCATCTTTCAATTGTTGGCAGTCATGCCATTAACGGTGTCGCAGCTTTACATTCAGAAATCTTAAAAAAGAGCGTGTAGGTGCTTCTGAAATTTTTAATTTGAATTAATTGTATTGGTAGTAAATGATATTTTTGTTAATAACTTTATTAACATATTAATTTTAGGTTCAAAGACTTTTATGAACTGTCACCTGAAAAATTCCAAAACAAAACTAATGGTATTACACCACGAAGATGGCTCCTTTTGTGTAATCCGAATCTTTCGGACATCATCGAAGAAGTAGGTGTTATTATTAAAACATTATTTCTAAATTATGATTTTCGCTTTAACATCTAATTATTACTCGTTATTGTTTAGAAAATTGGCAGTGATTGGACAGTACATCTAGAACAACTTGCTCAACTGAAACAATGGGCCAAAGATCCAGTCTTCCAACGTAGCGTTATGAAAGTGAAACAAGAAAATAAATTAAAATTGACGCAAATGCTTGAAAAAGATTATGGAGTGAAAGTAAATCCTGCCTCCATTTTTGATATTCAGGTACTTATATTAATTTAATTAGGTGTTCGTACGCAAATTTAATATTAAACGTATGATATTATAAAATAGGTGAAACGAATACACGAATACAAAAGACAACTTTTGAACTGTTTACATGTGATCACATTATATAACAGAATAAAAAAAGATCCAACATCACCATTCGTTCCCCGAACGGTGATGATCGGAGGAAAAGCTGCTCCTGGTTATCATTTAGCCAAAAAAATTATTAAACTAATTTGCAGCGTAGGAAATGTTATAAATAACGATCCTATCGTTGGCGATAAGTTGAAATTTATTTTCCTAGAAAATTATCGAGTTACGTTAGCAGAGAAAATAATTCCAGCAGCAGATTTGAGTGAACAAATCTCCACTGCTGGCACTGAAGCCTCCGGTACAGGAAATATGAAATTTATGGTAAGTGTGTCTGATAAATTAAAATAATGTGCAACTTAATTTATAACAATAAATGGATATTTTTTTTTACATTACTTTAGTTAAACGGAGCTTTGACTATTGGTACGTTAGACGGTGCTAACGTAGAAATGGCCGAAGAAATGGGTAACGATAATATATTCATTTTCGGTATGACTGTCGATGAAGTAGAAAAATTAACGAAGAAAGGATACAATGCCTATGATTATTATAATAGAATCCCAGAATTAAAACAATGTGTTGATCAAATCCAAAGTGGCTTCTTCAGCCCCAATAATCCAGATGAATTTAAAGATATTGCAAATGTTCTATTAAACTGGGACAGATTTTATCTATTCGCTGATTACGAAAGCTATATCAAAATGCAAGATCGTGTCAGCAAAGTTTATCAGGTATGTCCACGTAAAAAGTTTTGTAAAAAATCATTTTAATTGTTATTTTCAATATTTTAATTTGTTTTTTTTCAGGACGAAAGCAAATGGGTAGAAATGGCGATTAATAATATAGCTTCCTCAGGCAAATTTTCATCGGATCGAACGATTGCAGAATATGCTCGTGAAATTTGGGGTGTTGAACCATCGTGGCAACGACTTCCCGCCCCTCATGAACCACGGGATATCTAAATTGTACTTTCTTTTCTGAACAATTTACGATTTTTGATTATTACACATATAATTAATATTCTTTTTTTTTTTAATTCTTTTTTTTTAATAGATAGGTGAATATCTTCTATGCACAAGCGTGAGCAGTTTTACGAAAAAATCAATAAATAAAAAAAAATGATATAAATTTTCACAAAAATGATTTAGAATTTATTAAAGATTTAATTCACAATTTATTTATTTATTATTTTTACAAAATAATAATTATATCGTTAAATACAAAATGAAATAGCACATTATAAATTATTCACGCCTAATTTGAAAAAGCATGTACTGCCTTAGATTTCTTAAAAGTTTCTATTAACTGCTAGTGACTGATTAATTAATGCAAAGATGGAAATTCATTATGTTCCTACATTCTATATTATATAGATAAAGATAAAATATTTTAGTGGTAATCGGACACATCTCTTAAAAAGAAAAAAAAAAACAAAAATGGAACAGAAACAGTCTAGTCGGAAAAAAGTAATAGCGATATCAGAAATGATTTTATTCATATTTTTCTACGTGTAAATAAAACACATGCAATGAAGATAGAGAGTGATAAATCTAACGATTGTTAATTAATTAAAACATTTTGAAACTAAACGAAAGCAAAAATATATAATATTTATTTTAAACTTCGAATTTAAAAAATGATATTATTAATATTTTGACTATACATTTACTAGTGCCATTTACTAGTATTGTAAAATACTCATTGTCAAATTTTAAAAGAATTCTTATATTTGAAAAGAAAGATAATTTTTGTTTATATTTAACGCAATAAAATATACGTTACAAATGTTTTAATTCATTTTTTATATCAAAATAATGGTTCCAAAATCACATGAAACAAACATTATAAACATAAACAATAAAGCTATTTAAATTTTTCAAAATAAGAACGAGAAAATATCTCCTGTTTTTTTTAAGTACGCGCCTTCATTCGAATCAAAAATACATTTCCAATCAGAAGTAAATAGAAAGCGATATCGCGTGCAGGAAGGCGCGGCTTGAAATAAGGCAATGTTCCAATAAATCATTCTTCAAGATTAACAGAGAGAGCATGTCTGTACATCCAGCAGAGATTTTCGTACAAACAAAAGAAAACGCTCTCCGTGAATTTTCGTTTGTCGACGAGGAAACAACACCGTTAGTGAGTATCGATCGATAATTTAAGAGTTGAGTCATAGATAACATAATTGTAGATTTGCCAATTGAGAATTTTACTATAGACATCTAACCTATTCTTTCCATTACACCCCACTTATTATCCTACATTGAAAAAAAATTTGATTGAACTATAATTAAAATTTTAAACGTGCTATATTTGTATCACTTTAAACTGTATTAAATCTTCATCCAATTCGTTATTCATCAATCAACATGTCAAATTACCTTCATTTAATACTTCATACTTTAAATAGATTTTTATCAATTTAATTTATCAGTTAGTGCTAAAAATAAGTTGTATCTACATAACATCACATATATTATTAGGTAATCCCAACTATATACATATAATGTTTTATTGCTATCTTAATAACTATAATTAAATACTAAATATTGTAGTGTGAAAAAATATATTTTTTTAACATTTGGAACATACAAATCTATTACACATACCATATTATATCATAAATAAGTACAATACTGACTTCAATCTTTTGCATTTGTATACCTATTATTTATCAGGTTTTAATATTATAATAAACTTACAAAAAAGCAACCGTTAATTGACAAATGTAATAAAGATGATTAATAACTACATGGGGTATGTTGGTTATGGTTAATTTTGAATAAACAATAAATTGAAATCGTACATCTGCATAAATCTCGTCTAATTTAAATTTTATTTTAAACTTTAATTTAAATCATAATTAGCTTTGTAAAAAATATTTTTTTTAAATTTACTATACGTTTCCAAAAAATTAAATTAAACTTGTAAAATAGAAATACCTTTAGGTTAGATACTAACAAATTTTAAAACAACGTTTTCTTAATTTTATCTTTTTCCTTTGTTTAGATTCAAATAGTTCCGAATGCTTACATATCTTGTATTAGGAAAATGAAGATGAATACTTGCATAAATAGTAAAATGATTCTCATGGCGACTAATGTTGAAGATTCGTATCCGGACTTTGACTAGTTTATATGTACAGTTTCCAAACATTTATTCTTTTCCCAANCCCACGGTATATAACAATTAAATTGACGCGTACATGTATAATCAAATTCAAAATTCAAACAGCTAACGGTTTACCATAATAAAATAAAAGTTTATTAAAAGTATTCAAATTAGATACATGTACATTCAGTTTATTGTTTCTGAAACACGATACTTTGGTGATTATACATTATATAATTTATGTTTAAAATTTATATAATGTATTGGGTGCCTCGGAAATACAATTTCCAGTAGTAAATCATCAACAAGTTATTTGATATCGTATACTTTTTCCAGTTAATTGTTTGTACGCGTTCTATTTCAGAATGCTTCAAAACCAGTTTCATTACAACCTCTGAAACCAACATCAGCTATTGTGATTACAGGCTATGTTCCTCCTGACGCCTTAAGGTGATATTTCATCGTAAAAAAATTGTATAAGTGAAATTTTTGTAAATTTAAAAAAATTTCGATATAAAAGAAATTAGAGTATTATAATACAATACCATATATTTATTGAAACAAAATTACTATAGGTTTTCAGTGAATTTATTATGCAAAACTGCTGGGAATATTGCATTGCATTTTAACGCTCGATTAGACAGGGGTTATGTAGTTCGAAATTCAAAATTTAAAGGATGTTGGGAAGAAGAGGAGACTTGTTCTCCTGCAGGACATACTGCTTTTCGGCGGAATTCCTACGCTCATATTTTAATCTTTTGTACTGTAAATGAATATCAAGTAAGGATAAGAATTATATAACGTAACTATAAATTTTATAATGATAATATTTTGCAAGATTAATTTTATCAGATTGCTGTCAATGGAGAACATTTTTGTGCATTCTCATATAGAATGCCTCTTGAAGATGTAACAGGTCTGGAAATCAATGGATCATTGGAAGACACTAAATTTAGGCAATTCGAATTGTTTGTTTATCCTGATCCAAAATTATGCAGACCAAGTAATATCTTAAGTTTAAAATATGATCAACCACTCGTCGATTTTCTCGTAGGTTTTTATTTAAATTACTAACTTATTCCTTTTACCGAATAAAATGTCAATTATTTTTAAATGCCTGTATATAGGGTGTTCCAATTACAGTAGATATCGGAAGTGAATTTAAAACAGGAACTAGACTTTTCATTGCTGGAAGACTAAAACTTCTTCCACATTCGTGAGTTTAGATTATTTCTTTAGAATTGAAGAGATTTTTTAGGTGAAAAAAATAGTAAAAGATATTTGTATATTTTTTATGACAGATTTTATATAAATCTACAAAAGGGAAAAGCAATCTATCCCCACCCAATAATTGCACTACATTTAAATCCCCGTTTTTTATATGGCAGTAGTACACCTTATGTTATAATGAACTGTTGGTCAAATGGATCTTGGGGACAAGAAGAAAGACATTTAGGTCATTTATCCTGGATGCCTGGTCGTGATTTTCTTCTGACGTAGGTCTCTCTCTCTCTCTCTTTTTAAAAGAATTCAAAATAATATACGCAAAACTTTAATTAAAAGATGTTACTACAAATAATGTTTTCCGAAAATGCGAATAACTTTCTTGAAAAGTTTTTTATTTATATATTCTTTATACTTTCTTTTGTAGAATTCGATGCGATGTCGAAGCATATACAATTTGGTTAGGTGACAAAATGATTGGTGAATTCAGGCACAGATTACAACCGATTATCATCGATACTCTTAAAATATCTGGAGACATCGTACTTCACGAATTAGCCATCACTCATTTGAATTAGGCAATATTTATATCATTAAAAATTTCGAATTATTTGTGATTCGTTTTAATAAAAAGCATTTACTTTTTATCTTATTTACCTTTCCTATATTATTTGTGCCACCAAAGACTTTTTATGTAATTATATTTAATATTTAACTAACACACAGATATATATATGTGTGTGTGTAATATTTGTTACATAAGGTATTAGATATAATATATCGTTATTTTATTATTCATATTTGGTAAAGATTTTTCATATTTCTGAAAAAATGTGATATCAATAAATCACTGTCAATGTAATCAAATTTTTGACCATTTCGATCTATATTATAATGAAAAATAAACTACATTATAACAATAACTATCATTTTGTTTCTTTTAAACATAATACTAAAATTTTACTTATTCTCTACTTCAAAATTTTATCATAATTCAAGAAATTTAATTTTAACGGTGCCACGTATTTTTCTGTGACATATTTAGTACCTTTTATGTCTATACTGTCGGGACATAATTTTGACTGAAGTTTCCGATCACCCTATATATAGTTCCAGATGAGAATGAAAGAGCGCGAAAGCACGGTAAAGAAACGGAAACTTTTTAGCGGTTTCGGATTGTCGGTTGTTATGCGAGTGAATTATATTGTTTTGAAGAAAGTTGTATTATTATTTGTAACAATTCTATAAATATATAGAAATTTGATATGGTAATAAACGTCTAA
>NIJG01000055.1:116706-126935 GCA_002201625.1 Euglossa dilemma | reverse complement strand
TATAACATATATAATTCTTAATATTCAAGATATAAAAATCTATATAAAAAACATCAATATAAAACATTATGCATTATACTGTAGATATTTTAAGTAACTTATGCGTATGATATGTATTACTTAAATATTATAATTCATAAATATTATCCTAAATAGTCATTTGTAGAAATATTTGATAAAAATAGAAAAAGAAATCAAATAGTATTCAGTTAATCCTTACATGAATTTTAGTATTTGTTTTATCCTGTAGTTCTCTAATATTACTTCCACTTCTACCAATTAATTTTCCAACCTTCTCAGTATCAATTTGTATTACAAACTTTTCAAATTTGTTATAAGAATTTAAATGTTCATCCTTTTTGTGGAAAGAATTACTTCTATACTTATATTCTCTATCATTATATCTGGAATATGATCTTGCGTGATTTTGTTGATAATCCATTATGTTGAGACAGCTGCAAATATAAAACTATTTTAATAACATCATCGAAATTTTATGAATTTTTTTTACATAATCATTTCATAATATAAAATGAATTTAGGGTATGTTAAATAGAATAATATAATTTATTTTTTTTTAATTTGTAATATTTTTAATACCTTTCTATAAAACTAATTCTTGACGAGCAAACACAGAATTACAACCTTTCTAGGGGGAAACCTATAACCAAAAGAACTTTCCACCAAGGTATGAATAACTTATGGCATTTTGTTATGGGAATAACGTTAATAACGTTCTGATAGTTTCAAATAAATCATCGATAATTTTTTTTGTCTAGTATATATTAACTATAATGATAAACTTAATTAATTTAAAATTATACAAATATTTCATGAAATTCTTGAATTAGTATGATGTTAGTAAGAAAATCTTTTCTAAAATCTAATATTATTTAGCGTACCTACTTTCTCATTTTTTTAAAACATTATTCCGCTTATCTAATATTAATTTTTTAATCAATCTCCTACATCTTGAGTTTTTCATTTTTAAAATAGTAAGCTTTTAAAAATAAAATATAACGTTTATATATACGCATTTATGTTTCATTTCTATCTTATATTATATTGTATTAATTCTGATGAATGTTAAAATATTTTAATATAAAAGCATAAACCTTGTGAATAAAAGGGGCTTTGAAAGAAGAAGACATAAATCTCTTGATAGTTGATCAATTTTTGATTATCTACGTAATGATAATAAGTAAAAGAACCCTATCATAATTAGAAATCTTCTATTTTGTAGTTCTATGATTATAAATTTTTACGCTATGGAACTTTTATCCATAGTCATAAATATATGTCAAATATGAGAACATATGGTAAATGCTCCTTTAGAATAAAATACCGACGCACGATATTATCATGTACTTTAGTCATGATTAAGTAAAGCTTTTATATAATTATTTTATGACTTATGTAAAAGTACCAAAAGATAATTAAAAATTGCAAATATAAATAAATATCAAACATCTTGTGAACTATGTTCGTAATAAACTGATTTTACCATTTCGTTAATTTTTTTTTATAAACTACTAAATTATTTAACATATGATATTTAATGAAATACTTTGCTTTTACATTATTTTATATACTTAAAGCTATATATAAAAAAAGGTACAAGAATTTCAGATTTGAGGTTATTAACATGAAATTTCGCGAACATCAGGAATATAGTTTTTAATAAGTGAAATTTCTTATAACTTTTATTTATATTTAACAATTAAGGTAAAATAAAAACAATATTGATTAACAGAAATGAGTAAAAATTAAGCTATTATTAATTTATTTATCATTACTGTATATGTCTATTACAAACAGGAAGATAACGTTGCAAACTCCTGTTATCGTGTAAATAGTACGGCTAACGAGGCAGTTATGATGCCTCTGATGTATATTATAACTTTGCTGGAAACGTTCCTTGTTCAATCTGCTCATTCCACCTTTCTAACCAAGAAACTGGGCAAATTGCATTGGATACTTTTTTAAAATATTGACATGCTGCATAATCTTCACCATGTCGGTTTTTGCAACGATGAAAATCCACAAAACTCACATGACAATATCTGTATTTGAAATAAACAGAAATAAATAATTTCACACCAAAACTTAACAGGTATTAAGTTACAATACTAATTTGTTTTCTGTTTACCTTGATTGATTTTGATTTGGGAATCTTGGATCATATGGTGCTGTCTGTGGTTTCAAATCGCTGGGAGGAACTACTGTTGTCGCAGAACCAAAGTCTGTATACTTAACCATACTGTTGCTGCTTAACAAGTTACAAGTTACTTAATCTATTATATTTATTAAAAGTGCTACAAACTGTCACCCTCCCTTTTTCCCACAAGGCAAACTCTTTACATGTTTGTCTCTCGCTTTAGTCCGTTTGTCTCTTGCATCACTTAATACACTATCACAAACAATTGCTTCCTCATTGTAGTTTTCATTTTCATTCTTGTATTACATTAATAATGCTTTTTAAGTTGAAATATTTAATAATTTGATTCTATATATTTATAATTTCTGATTAACATATACTGTACATTCTATCTAGTACTTCAAAAAAAGAATTTTCTTAAGTTTGCATACATTTCTACAGTTTTTTTCTTTTAGTTAGATAAGTAAAAGCTTTACTTCAAAGCTTTCTTGAACTTTAATTAATTTTAGTACAACTGGAGGTCTTTTTAAACTTGGTTAATAGCTGTTCTTCTATACTTAAATGCAATCATATTGTAATTAAAAGAACACAGCATCTTTTGAAAGCACATTCATTGTAGATAAAACGAAGTAACAAAATGGAAAATAGTTAAAACTAAAATCAGCTATTTAACCAACGGTCTTGTATTGTCTTCTTCCTGACAACAAACTTCTCTGTATTTTTTCACTTCAGCCATATAGAGTGACCAAGCATCCTTAGGTTGTTCAACAGTTTGTTCAGTCTTTGGTTTAGCAACCATACCAGTTTTTAAAATTCTACCTCCTCGCCTCTTTCCTACCATTAAAGGTGGAGGAACAACAGTTTTCTCTTCTAAAACAGAAGTCGTCGGTTTTTGTGCAGGTTGCATTTGTTCTTGCATTTTCTTAAACATTTCCATAAAGCTCCCATCATTCTTAAAGGCATTAGATTGTGGAGGAACAACTGGATGTGATACAGTTGTTTCTGTGTTATCTTCAGCATTATCTGATTCATACGATGGTGCTCTATGATACCTACGGCTTTCTCGACCTCTATGTCTATCTTTACTTCTATTACGACTACGGCTACGTCTTCTATCTCTAGAACGTGACCTTCCTCTTGATCTAGATCTTGATCTATCTCTTCTAGAATACTTCCGTGATCGATCTCTATCTCTATCTCTCTCTTTATCTCTATCTGGAGATCGGGATCGTTTATGCGATCTACTTGGTGGAGATTTTGAAATACTGCGTCTTCTTCTACGTCTGTCCTGTGGTGAATCATTACGGGAAGTTCTACTGCTTCTATACTCCGAAGGTGAAGGTGATCGGCGCGACGACATTCTGTTTTTGTACCCATCATATGTTGTATAACTTGCACTATACATAGGAGGCGAAGGCGGAGCTGGTGGCGAATCTGTATTGGACTTGGAACTGCGTTCATGCCGCTTTGAATCCATTGTTGCGCTTGTGTGCCTCTCACGCCAGGCTGAATGGACAGATGGACACCTATAAGGATAGAAACTGCCTTCTATGAGTACACAGCTCATTTTTCCTTACCACGCCTTTATCTGATTGGTTTTAAATGTACGCGTTTGCAAGAGACAAGCGGATTTATAGCGAGAGATCAAAATGTATTTTAATTGCCATTAACATAAAAAGAGTTCAATCAAAGTTGGAATTTAACTTGGGTAATTTCAGCCAATTGCTTATTAGTTTATATGATATAAATTATAAAATCCAGCTTTGATTAAGTCCTTATTAACACATATCTCAATATTTTGTTACAAGTACTAATTCCTAATAAATGTTATATTTGATAAAACAGTTTTCTGTTGTTATATAATTCTACAATTCTTGTATTTTACGATATAGTAAAAATGCTTATAATATTTTTAAATACATCGTGAATTACATTACTTAAGATAATCAATGTAAATTAATTGATAATAGGGCAAGGATATGACAATTATATTCACTTATATGAATTAATATTTGATATCTTAAAAATTAATGTAAAACGTAATTTTGATATTAATTAGAAAGTTGTTAAAAATTTAGTCACGTTAGATTACAATAAAATATGTACGATATGAATTTTTGTTTAGATACTGCAAAAAAAAAGATAGAGAAAATGAAGAATAGTTTTATTATTCTCCTATGCATTATATGATATACTTTTTTATCATTTTTATCAAGATAATTAAGAAAAGCAAAAGTGAATAGAAGGGAGGGAGAGAAAGACAGACAGACAGAAAGTAAGAAACAAAGAAAGATAAAAGAATATGAAATTTGATAGAAAACCCTTACCCAAAACTAAATAAGATTTTCAATTAGTGTATATATCAGTTTTCTTAAAAATATACGTAATTATAAATTAAAGTTTCTTTAAGATTCTCTTAAATATATCGTCGATTATATTAGTTGCCTAAATAGTTTATAATAACACGAAATATCTTTATATAAAATACCTTAATCAGCCGTGCGATTGAAAACAAAATGGCTACTAGGCAAACTGCGCCAAACTGTTACGTCATGCATGTATGTCTAGGACAAAGTTGAATCTGATTCTGGGGAGATGTGCTCTAAAATTAAAGAACATACTTCTAAATTTCTCCAACAGAGTTCGCTCAAATTTCAGTTATTTGATTCTGTATGAAAAAGAATTTCTTATTAATCGTAAAAAAAGAAATGTTATTAAATTATTTAATATTACAAAATGATGTAATATATACAAAATAGCTTTTTTATTAATAATTGAAAAGTGTAAATTTAAAAGAGTGTTTTTAAATTTCATGAATGGTTTTATATATTCATATAGTGGTATGAGTATTTATTTTACATTGATAATTAAAATGTACCTTTCATGATTATTTTCAACAAATATATACACTAAAATCGTTTATCATACATACATTTTTCAAACCACTAGACTATCATATTTCATCTCTTTATCTTCATATTTATAAATTTGTATTCTTGAAAAATAATATTATTTAAAGATATTTTAATAACAAATTTATATACAGATAATAAATAAGAAATACGAAAATTATTAAGAAAATATTAATCAGATATCTAGGGATATTTTTAAAAACTGCATCGAAAATCTGGAATTAGATTGAGACAGTAATACGTTCAACATTTCCGTAAGGGTGGCGCTTAGTTCGTATGTTCACATCCGGTCTTCCATTTTCTTTTGGTCATCGTCATGATTGCGTTCTTGTTCTCTCACGTTCGTTATTGATCTTACGTTTTCAGTAACTGTTAAACGTTTGAATCGTGTACGAGCGTTCGTTAGTCTGTACGTTATACAATATCCTCATAGAGTTTTCATTCCGACCACCGTATTTTGGATTATCGAGTGCTAATGCGTGGTATTTCAGAAAGCTCACCGACTCGCGCAATGGCGGAGGATTTGGATGTCGAGGCAATGCTGGAGGCGCCATATAAGAAGGGGGTAAGACTTAATTTTTTTTTCTTTTTCTGTGTGTCTCGGTTTGTTCCTTCGAGATCCTGATTTATTTTATCCTATAAAGTCTACCTAATCTCGACGCGCAAGAATTCAATACGGTGCGTACCGTTCTGGGTATGTTCTGTCGTGTTGCGTTCGAGAAAAAATGAATCGTCCTTTCCTTCCTGTATATACATGTAGAACAAAGTACGCCCTTGTCTCATACCAACTATTGATCAATACCTCCGTTTTCTGTACTTATAGATGGTACGTAACATGTACCCTCGCGCTCGTAGGATGTTCGGCAGCGAGTTCCTAGAATGCACTTGAAATACGAGGTATTAAGAAAAGCCATCACTAACATCATTTTTACTTAATTCTTTTTTCTTTATTTATTTCTGATTTTTTTTTCTAATTTTTTTCTCAGAAATCGTAACGTTTATTATTTACGACGTAGATAGAATTGCTACTGCCACCATTTTACGATTATAAAGAGACAAAAAATACACATGCAAAATGAACATTCTTTCTATTAATTTATTTAAAAAGACAAGAAAAAATATAAAAGTTGAAAAGATGGATTTGTTAGGTGCTGTTCTGCCATGTGCCATGCTATTATATTGATTTTCATGACATGTATATGTATGAAAAAATAAATCAACTGGTTTGTATAAGCATCAAAAGCCTTTTTATATATAGAATCAATAAACACATTGCCTATGGTATTTTTTGCAGTAGAGGGGCATAATTTCTACTGATTCCTACTAGGTATCTTTTGCATTGTTAATGTTTTATTGTTAGGTGGACCAGTAAAGGTATTCATCAGATTTTAAAATATTAAGCACTCCCATATTGCCTTTGTTTTCTTTTAATTCATAGGAATCTTATTTATGCATCTTTCTTATAATCATATATTAATTCTTCTTTTTAAGGGAATTATACATTGATATAATTATTTAAGATCAATAAAATTAGGAGGACAGTGGTATTAACGAAGAATTGTACTTTAACTATTCTAAGTATTTGCGATATTAAACTAGAGAATATATGGATATAATATAAGATCCACAATATACTTCTTATTGAAAATGTTACATTCTTTCCAAATAGGGACAAGTGTAATAATCAAATTTAATTTATTAGCAATTTATTTAGCAACTTCAGATTACTGAATATCTCTTCAGTATATAAAATATGTTTTTAATAACTTCTACAAACATATATTATGAAGTCTACTTTTTAAATCATATAGTAGACTTTTATTTCTAATTATGTGATTAAAATTAACAATAATTCACTAAGATGCTTATGGTGTTCTCATTCATTGTAATGCTTATAATTTTTCATCAACACAACATTGCCTCATCTTAAATTTGAAAGTACATCAATATGGTACTTCACAAACAAAATGCATGGTAAATTGGCAAGCAGGAAATAAATTATGTGGTACAAATGAGAAAATGTTTTGAAATTGCAGTCAAAATTACTGAAGATTGGTAATTATCTTAAGAATCAATGGTAGATTGAAAAATATGACATCAGTAACATATGCGTGTAACACCATTGTCATCATGTCGTTGCATTAATGCCATATACCATGTGTATGTTCGCTTTTAATCATGTGAAACATTTTCTCTATATGGCTAAATCATCTTGTGATATATCTACTGGAAGCTGCGAATGATCGTTGATCGTTTTGTTCCTATTACGAGATAGTTAAATCAGTTATACATGCAGGGGCTGTAGGTTAGCAATTAGGGTTCACATCTCGTGTTACATTAAAAACGTACTGTCTTTGATGAGGGCTCTCTTTTGCAGAAGAAAAAGGATGTGTGGTTGGCCATTGGTAGTTTAAGACCAAGGCATGCTCAACCCAAGATTGCAATGCTTTCCTAAAACCCGATAAAACGATTGGTAAGTTTGAGCCAGGTGTATGCGAGGCGTCGCAACACTATGCTCGCCCCGTCTCTTTCTCTCTCTCTCTCTTTCTCTCTGTCTGTCTCTCTCTCTCTTTCTTCTCTGTGTCCTCATCTCAGCCCCCTCAGACCGATATAATCTACCTGGAAAAAGAGAAAGAGCACGAGAGTGCACCACCGTCCAGCAGCAAATAGATCTTCGATAACAGTGTACAAAGGAGAGTTGTCTACATGGTCATAAAAAAAGAAAAAGAAAAAAGAAAAGATTAACAGAAAACAGAATTTCATTATTGATATATTTTATTTTGAAACTACTGTCAAAATTTAAATTGTACAATATGTACACAGTTTATCTTTATAAAATTTACTAACGTTCTATGATTTGCTTTTTGTCCCCTTGTTCGCGCGTCCCTGCCACATCGGCTGGCTGGCATGGCATTCAACTGTTTGCTGTTCGTAGGAGCAGGACTCCTCATCCAAAGACAAATCTTCCAAGGAGAATGGGTCTAGCCGTAAATCATCTGGGTAAGTATATTTCATATATCCTAACTAATTTCCATAATAATTTGTCCTCGCTACCAGAATTCATATTTAATAGTTAGAACAGTTTTAATATCTATCAAATTACAGTAATTTCCAGATAAGTATAAACACTTTTGATCGATTGCAGTTTTAATTATTGTCCAGTTCTCTTCGTCCCGTATCTAACGATTTTTTTAGCTTCTTTCTCTAGATATAGATGTAATATGGTCGCCTTCTTCGTCATTCAAAATTTCGCGAAAAATGATACTATATCTGAGTTAACTGATAACGAATGATATCGTTCCGTGATAGCTTATCCAGAAACTACTGTAATCCGAATGAAAAGTGGTAACGAGCACAAAATAAACAAATTAAATTTTAATTATTTTATTTTCTGCTAAATTATTGTTAATTCTTTTACATAATAGCAAGTTTAAACAAAAATTGCATCTTCTGAAAAAAAATGATGAAAAAAGTAAGTGGATTGGATACTTTAAGCTCTTGTCCTAGATGACAAAGGAAATTAATAATTAAAGTATTCTAAAGAAAGTGTATTAAATAATTTAATCTTGTTAGAATTATACTTTATTCCAATCCTCTTATGTAACATGGTTTATAATACAATAAAACATGTGTGTCCAAAAATAAACTACTTTGTCTGAACCTTTAGCTTTATTGATCAAAATACACATACAATTGTCTGTGAATTTATCAAATTAGTCATTTGGCATATACATACAGCTGTTTGAAGTTTTATTCTCTTTGTTATAGACCCCATACAATTAGTGTAAATGCTGGTTATTTTCATAATTCCAAAGGTTAGACCTGAAGATGGTAAGTGTTTAGGAAGAATATCTGTACTACAGATTCTGTTAAAAATCTGAAATGTAATAAAAGATAACTAAATAGAAAAAAAAGTGAAATAGTAATACTTGTACAGATGTTAGCTGTTTCTATACTATATTGATTAAGTTATTTTTACCACATGTGTGTCTTTAATTATGCAGTTTAATAGAAAATGATTAATATTAGCTGTATTTACTTCTTTGATTATTTTTATTAATAAAATCATATTATGAAATATACGAGACGATAAAAACATTTTAAAGAAATTTTCTTATTACTAAGGGTTCGGATTAATAAGTTGAAATGCTACAGCTTAAAAAACCATTCTAGAAATTAAATTTCAAATGGTCAAAATTTATTATTTGCTCAAATACATAAGTATATATATTTATATAATATAATTGTAGTATATAAATATATATATTTATCACTACGAATCACAGTCGTATAAACTTCATTACAAAAATTTCATGAATTACATCATTATTCTCTTTCTTTACAGAAAGAGCAAACATCGTTCTCGTTCTCGTTCTCGGTCACGAGACCGTCGAGAGAAAGATCGTCGCGATCGCGACAGAGACAGAGACAGAGATCGAGATCGTGATAGAGACAGAGATCGTGATCGTGATCGTGATCGTCGACGTAGATCAAGATCAAGAGATCGAAGAGATCGCGATAGAGACAGAGATAATAATGACAGAGATAGGGATCGACGGGACAGAGATCGAGATCGAGATAGAAGGAGGAAACGATCGCTCACACCAATTACACTGCCCAGGGCAAGATTACCGTTTGGGAAAGGAGTCAGTCCTCTTGGCATGTAAGTATGCATGTATTTATTATTTGAAATTTTCATTCCAAAAAGTACAGGATCACTCAAGGTTGACGTATTCAAAAATTTTTAATCTTTAAGCGTGGAAATTTAGGACTTAGGATTTACATAGGACTTTTGTATCGTTTTGTATTTGCCTTTGTATATCGTGTTCAATGAATGAAAAAATGTCAATGCCTTTAATTTGTGTATGTTATATTTATTTCAGCAGAAATGATGAGCTAACACCGGAGGAACGGGATGCCCGAACGGTGTTCTGTATGCAGTTAAGTCAGCGTATACGTGCTCGAGATCTGGAAGAATTCTTCTCTAGTGTTGGGAAAGTTCAAGATGTTCGACTTATCACGTGTAACAAAACAAGACGATTCAAGGGTATAGCATATGTAGAGTTCAAGGATCCTGAAAGTGTCACACTTGTAAGTCAATATATAATTTATATTTAATATTTAATCTATTGTTAATAATTGCATTATTTTCACTTTTT
>NIJG01000055.1:65459-112432 GCA_002201625.1 Euglossa dilemma | reverse complement strand
AGAAATTTAATTTAATATCATCTTTTATATCTTTCTCATTTCTTAAATAAATGTGAAGTATTAATTTAAAGAATAAAATACCTATTAATTCTTTCAAAATCAGTAATTTTCTATAATCCATTGATAAGGCATGTAATGGACAATATGGATAGAGTGTTTCCTGGGATAATTGAGTTTCTGAATAAATATTTGCCAATATATTATATGAAGTTATCCTGAAACTAACATTGTAATGCCATAATAATGTGATAATACCTCAATTATTTAATTATCACTTACCTTTGGAAGGATAAACTGGAAAATTAACTAAAATACTTGATGGTAGTTCGATTTTAGTAATAAAAGGCACATTCTGTTTTAATACATATTCTGTATTAAAAATGATCAGTTTTACATTCGATGAATTTTCCAAAATTGTTTCACATGTAACATTATCAAGTATAGAGCAATTTCTTAAAAATTGTATATGATTATTATCAGTATCATTTAGTAATGCACTTATAGGAGTTGTAAAGTTCTTATTCTTCTTTCGATAATGATTAATTGATTTTGTCATTCGTGCACTAATATTTTTTTCTATTCTTTGAGTAAAATTACTTATAGGTTCATTTATCTTCCTATTAAAATTGAATACTCTATCAATCTTTAAGTCTGGCTGAATGTAGCGTAATGACATGCTGAAGGTATCGCTTCCTTCATCATGTAGCAAAATAGCTTCATTCATTTTGAAACTATATGCTGGTACTGAATAGTTTCTTAAAAATTGACTGTAAATTTTTGCTTGACACAAAAATGAGGTTACATACTTTAAATGTAAATTACATGTAGAGATTAACATTTTTCATAAACATCATCTAGTACCTATTTTAGTATGTACATTTTACAATTTTAGCGAAAAACATTAAATATGAGTATTGTAAGTAATGAGAATATAAGAATTTACCTCAATAAATACACTTTGTTACCGGAAATACTAAATTGCCATCTTTCGTCATGAAACGAATGTAAAATGTTTATGAAATGTATGTTACCGACAATCGATTATACTAGTTAAAAAGAAAGGGATAACAGAATGTAAAATATGAAGATAATTATTAATTATTATAATTGAATAGGAAATGACATATTACATTATTCATTAAACTGATTAATATGCACAGTGCATTGTGTCATGTCTTTTATACGAGAAGTTACGCATGTGTAATAGATAATTATTTTAATATCGAATAAGATAAAGCTTGTGTAATCAACAACGATATGCGTAAATGTACAAGTTTATTGTATGAAAAAACTTGAAAGAATATTTATGAAATAAACGCACAAAAATTACGTTAATGCGTTAGAAATCGCAAGTAGGATACATCTAGAAACATATTCATACATTCGTTATACAGTATATCAGTAGTTACTCGAGTGGTAAGATTATCATATTTCATATTAATAGCGCCAAAGACTATTCTAATATTATTTATTAATGATGATAAATAAATACACGTGGGATGTTATTTAAGAAGGAATTTATATGATAATTTCTGGTTGATGAAAATTTTAGTTATGCAGCAGTGATGAAATGGATCCATTACATTCATAACCTCCGATGATATACATAAGTACTTATATAATTGGTACTTAATACAATGTAGCAATTCGATGAAAGTATATTGAATTATGCAGGACTACACTGTGTATCATTGTACGAAATTACAGAATGCTACTTAAAATTGTGTAACATCGTGTAACGATACTCTGCAACGGAACGGTATAGTATGATATATGTACTGTGTATACCGTTTTACGGTACTCTATTCTACTTTGTAGTTACTGTACTATCCTACAGTAGTTTTGCAGATAGCGTAATTACGATAATGTACACCATTATGTTTTAAACTTATTAATCAATATCGATTATTCGAAAATTTCCTAATGGTGTCATTATCATTTAAATAGAGCGTTAAATCTGATTCGACGTCAATTATTTCGCCGAGGTGGCACATTGCGTTGTAGTTGTCATAGTCCTGCCTTCTTTTCTGTTGTCGTGTAGGAGTCGAATAAATTATGTAAAATGCTAAGAAGCTGCGTAACAGATCATTGGGTGTCCGAACAAATGGTAATGCCGATTGTATTACAACCACGCCACGCCCTGAATTTTATTTACGGTATCTAAGTTTGCACGGAGATCTATTATCTCTCTTTATACATTACGAAAATCTTTAAAAATCCTCCGAACAAGCTCAGTGTCATTTTAAATATTATTTCAGGTGAAATGACAATTTTGAAACCTCTGTTGGAGAAACTTTATAAAAGAAAGTTGACGCTTTAAATATTTAGTAAGTGATATTCTTAGAGTATTTAGTAAAAATCAGCGTATATTTAGTATAATGATAGAACATGTTGGTGTTTTCCAGGGTCCGGTTCACCGTGTCGAACGATAAAGCTGTTTCATCTGAATGGTCTATCAATTACGTTCAATAGCCAACCGATACGATATCGGAGAAAGAATATATTTTTCAGTTTTTTCATTTTCCTTCGTACAAACCGGCTTGCATTCATCCATTGATGAGGTTTTTAAACATGTAATCTCGACGATCAAACGAGTTTCACTGGACACCTGACAATCATGATCCTGATAGAAATTATATTATTGCTAATTAGAAATAAAGGCATCGTATAATGTGTAATTATCGAAGAGGAGTAGCGGGATGAAATAACATGACTAACAAAGTAGAGCACACTGCCATCTTCTAAAGTATATATCGTGTAACAAAGATATATAAGACGAAGTATACCTTAAAGTTTTCCACGAAGAAATTTTCCATGACGAGATGACGTGTACTTTGATGCCTTCCACGAAGATTTTACTCGGTGTTTGAACAGCACACCTGGCTGTCTTTATTTTCCTTTTCTTCCCTTTCAAAAAAAAGTGTCTGCGAGAGTAACCAGAAGCAAAAACATCAACTCCATTCGCCGTAATCTTACCGTAAACACAAGATCTCTATTTTTTTGCATCATTGACTCCAAACGTACCTACGTGATTCGCTCTTGCGAGAAGATATAATAACCTGACCTCAGCCTGGACTTTTCATTTGGATATCGCATGATTCATTTACGGAGTAACCTATTCCTTCGTCAGGATGCTTGTCAAAGTCAAAGATGGATTGTCTGAAAGCTTTAACGATCGTTTACGAGTGGGTCAACGTTTCTTATGGTCAGCATAGGTCGAAGTAAGTTAGTGGCATCTCTCGCTTCGGAAACGAAGTAAGCCGTCCTCATTATTCACGTCTTCTTTTTCACCCAGTTTGCACAGGGCGCCGTGTTCGTCGCAAAAAACGATCGTTATTGCTGGCCAAGTGATAATCGGCCTGCAGAACGAACTTCGTGGGGATATCTCCTTATGAACATAGTAGGCCTGAAGGCTTCATAATTAATTAGTTCAAATTGTTAGAGACGTATGATCCAATGACGTTTTAATTTTACGATGCCATCCAGACTCTACGTAAGTGACTTTCATGACGGAGATTAGCCTAATGGTCAAGCAAGGCGTTATTCTTCTTCTTTCGACGTTGCCCAGGAAACGTTTTTCCTCGAGTTACGCATCGTTCTCGAAGATTAACATCGAATTCTATACAGACGAAGGAAAACCTTGCCCGAGAAATATTAGTTAAATAATAGCGTTGAAGAAAAAAGAGAAAGTAATTAGATGACATTAAATGTCTCTAGATTATTACGTGTTCGTTGATGAATGGAAAAATATGCTTTACAGTTACACGTCGTAGTCGAGCCAGGACTGAAATGAAATGTGCGACCAGATATGATCGACGTTGCTTGTTCACCCTTTAATCTCGCGGTACGAGTTGCTTCCTGTGTGCACCTCGGAAAAATTTTTCGCCGCGAATGGGATTCGCGGAATTGCACGTGTAGGCAGTGCCTCCATCCATTGGGAACTGAGCGACGGCGATGATTATAACGATGCTGCCACAATAGCACCGGTTTCTCTCCTGCGGTTTGATCCCTGAGGATGGTCCAACGTCAACTCAGTTGCATTTAGAGGGATACCTTACGAAGAATGAACGTTTGCTTGGATTTTAATTAGATCTCTACGTATACTCTACATTACAATGTCAAAGAAGCGAAGAAAGAAGAAATATCGGAGGAAAAGCCAATGGTACGATAAATTTGCAAAATTTTACGTATAATCAAATTTTTACAGATTAATATATAAAACAAGCATATTCGGTTAGAACATGGACAAATAGAATTTTGTATTATTATAGATTTATCGCTGTGAAATTTTATCGACGAATAAATCATCGGGTTACTTCAAGCGAGCTCGTACAGGATCTAAATCGAAGATTAACAATCTGTTCGACATTGTAGTCGTGAGAGGCTCGAACCTTCCATTTGTAATCTTAAATTGACCGATTCGTTTCGTGGAGATTGCTGCCAGATGAATCATTGCGCTTAAAAGGGTCCCATTAATTCATTGTCAACTATAAAATCGCTGCGATTCTTCATCCACCATTCGATGCGACTGTACGAAGCTTTTTTTAAATATAATCGAAGTTCGGTAGCGAATTCCGTGATAATATCTGGACAACTGAAGAAAATTTTCATATCTTCTAAGATCAAGATTTCTTACATCCGTGAATTTCTATAATCGGTTAACGAAGGAAATCGTTGGAAACAAATATACGAAAAACAAATACCTGCTCTATTCGCAAGTTGAGAATATTAAAAAGAAAAAGAGGAAGAACGATTTACAAAATCAATCAATTGGTAATAATAAAGAGAATGAAAAGGAATCGCAGTTAAGAAAGTGTTGAAAATATGCTGCAAGCAATAAGTTAGAAAATTTTAGCGATCTACGATTTTCAGCTTATCAGAGAGAAATCAGAATCGTTTTCTGTTCGTGATATTAAGTAGGACTGTAGACTGCTTAATGACCGCGAATTAAACGACGCTATATTTTCCATAATTTCCCATCGATGTAATTAAGAATTATTAACGTTGAAAATTACATACTTAAATACAACGAAGAGGCGAGTATACAGCAACGAACGGCAGGATTGAAAAGAAAAAAAAGACGATCGTTTCCGTTCATTACGGACACTTAATGGCACTAAGACAAAAACAAAATAGCAGGATCGTTTGAAGAAACTTCCTGCTATGTAGATAGCAACTTGGAAACGCTGCAGCAGCTTCGCAAAGTCCGTTTTACCGATAGAAATGTTTTGCACAGGCCAGTGAAGTACAAATTGAGATTACGAAGTGAGATTGCCAGTGTCAAAGAAGAAATGCTCGAATCGCGTAAATAATCGTTGGCAAATAATTACAGCCATTTCGTTAAATCTTCGCCGACATATATCAATCTGGTTAACGAAGCAAGAACGATCTTAGTAGATTGCGGGCTTGCCAATTTGTTTCGTACCAATGTTTATACTTATCGTATCATCTTTCATAATTCTTCACGCGTACAGGCTCGATACTCTAATCGTTTTTCACTTGCGCAATCCTAATTCTGTTAAACCGAACCGCTTTTGATCTGTCTCTCGAACGCGAGAAACGATCAGAAATATGATTCATAGACACATCAGCGAGCTGTCCGCTAATCGATCGCGGAATCGATCCATCTGCTAATTCGATGGACGGTATTATTATATTCATGAGCACCCTGAAAATCCTTGCTCTAATTCGTCGCTACGATTCATAATGTTCGGCTCGCCAAGTACAACCGGTTTCAATTAATATCCACCGAGTTGCAAGAGCTGCTGGGATCGGCAATAAACCTCTCTGTGTATGCACGAACGTAACGAGAAGTTCACCGGGTCGATTGCAGCGTGCAAACGTATCATCAAGAGCCCCCGGGTGACACGGAGAGAAGTTACAGCCTAATCCTCTTCTTGCAGGCGAGAAACTCACCTCGCCAGCCGAAGTTCTCGCATTACCAGAAATGCCAGGAGCATTCCGAGCCTAATTCGATGCTTGTTCGTTTCTCTCTTGTCCCTGTTACGTCCGAACTTTGGATATTATCAGTTCAGACTACTTGGGTTTACGTCTTTTTACGAATACAAACTAGTTTGCAATTAGCTTTGTTGACATTTTTTTATTCGCCTCAGCGTTACGAGTGGAGATCGTGTTTGGTTCGATGTTTGTTTGCGTGACTGTCTAAATTCTTTTGCTTTTGTCTATTTACGAGTTCTGGCGTACGTTCTGCTCGACGGAGGTGGAAGTTTAGCTCGTCTTGGTGAAGGTTAGCGAAAATTTAGTGCTTTTTATGGAGGGTTATAAACATAAGTTTTCCCGCGAGTTGGTGAACGCAGGTTGTAAAGGACTTAGCCGTTGCCCCTTCGACTCGGGTCTCTCGACGAGGTTTCGGTGTTTATTGTTTAATTGTCTATCTAGGAATTTGTATTTTGACTAGGGATTAGGATGAAGATATAACGGGATACAACAATAAGGATATAACGGTTTTTGTGAGCGAGTGTAGGGAACGAACAGTCCCAGCTACAAAAGAGAACGTGGCTAATCCTTAAACTGTCGCAAGTTATCGTTATAGTTGAACTCTCGCGCAAACTAGGAAACACTTGACAACCTTTCTATGATTAATGTCTTGTCGCATTTGATTCCGTCACGCTTTGTGGTTAACTTATTATTAGCAGTCACAGCGAATGCGCTACGTGTCTGTAGGAAATGGTAATAATTTATTAATTAACCGCGAACGTTGTCATCACACGTATATTGTCGCTGCGACAGTGTGCTGAAAGTGTAACATTTCGAGTAGTCTTATGAATTAATCATAAACGGGCTGAAACGTTTTTGAACAATTGAATAGCGTTATTCTTAGGTCGGGACGATGATCTCATTGTGGTATATACGTTTTGACAACTCCAATTTCGTTGAACAATAGTCTTCACGGAATCAATTATAATCGCTAATCGCGAGGTTGCTGGCAAAGTGTCCTGTGCACCGAACGGATAAGATTTTCAATGCTAATACATAGGTGTACGTGTATTTAGATATGCATCTCGCATGCATATGGATGCCTTTAACACGCATTCATTAGAGGAACGAAAGCAGGCTACCATTGAGAGCTTATATTCATTCATGAAGCGACCGTTCGGTAACAGATATCGTTTGGTATAATTGGACAAATGGAGGACGGAAGTCCCGCTAATCTGCAATTACGATTAAATTTCTTAAAGATAAGACGGCAAACGGAGAAAAAGGACAGGGAAACGGTAGAATTACTTTATCAAGAAATGAAAGGTACACGTATGTACATTTAGATAAACTAGAATAAAAGGGGAACGAAAAGATAGAGGTAAAATTGATAATTAAGCAAGAGTAGTATTAAAAATAACAATTTCTACGAAAGAGAATACAGCAGATGAAAGACAGAGAGCTTGAAGAAGCAACGAAGCATCAGTAGCATGACTTTCTACGGTACGCTGCGCAAAGGAGGAAAGAAGAAAGAGGAAAGAAACGAAAAACGTGACAAAATAGAACGATCTCGAGATCTCCTCGAATAAATCCTATCGCGGGATCCAACGGATTCATTTATCGCGGAATCTTTATACGTACATCCTTGAGGAATGAATTCTTCCTCTTCCCGTGGAGTCCTTACCGTTCGTTCTAAACCTCTGAACCCATAATCCACATTTAAGGCACGACGCAGTTTGGTAAGCTTTAATTAGCCGTGGCAACGATTCACAGGGTGTTATATTTTCTCTGGCCTTCCCTTCTGGTACCCTTTCCCATGATCTCTTCAGGTAGAGGTTGCTACCCGGTACGTTCAATAAAACACAGATCTTAATAGCCTGAAACAATTAACTCGGATGAGTGTGCTCTAGGAAGCTGGACAACGGTCTTTACGATCTTACGATCTTCTAGGAACATCGCATTTATTAAGCAGCTCTATTACCCCTCGAGTCGTGGGCATTAAGCGGCCAACACGTTTACGTTTAATTAGCCACCGGGTGAAACGTCTTGCTCTGTTACCATCTTAACGCAAACAGCGACGCAAGGTGGAATAGAAATGTCATTGTTCCCGCTATCGGTTCTTTCAGATTCCCATGGATCCGAGGAAACCACGGAAGGAAGCGATTTGCCAATTTATCGGATACTTCTTGGCTATTTTTATCTCGAGTTAAATCTCAATCTCTGAAAGTCAGGTTTAAGGTGTAAGACACATTTTTTTGCCTCCCGAGTTACAACCGAAGTGTCGAGTGACCAGTTTTTTCGATATTTAGGGGAATCAGGTTAATCAGGGACTCGGGATCAAATATCATTAGTCATTAGTTTGGGACCTGGTTTACTTACGTAAGAGTCAATGATTAATTGAAAGCTTGGCAAACATATAGGCCGATACGAAAGTTTCGATACTCGAACTGGGAATCGTGAAAAGATTTTATAGCGACGATAGTAGCTGTAAAGAAATTGGTAATGCATACTTTCCATAGTTAATACAAACGTGACGCTAGGTGTGTCAGGAAAGAATTCCACGTGGTATTGTAAAAAGACAAGCCGTGTAATTATTTCGACGATCAAACAGTGATCGTGTTTTAATAGAAAGTGATTCTCGTTCTAGCAGGTGTGCGTTTATAAAAAGAAATAAAGAACGCGCGCGAGTTTCAATTAATGGGAATCTTCGTTAAACGTTTAACGTTCGAAAAAGTCATCGCTGATTTCCGGTTACTCGTCGAACGAAAAAATCCGCTGAAAGGAAACGGAGTTGAGGACGTAAAAGACATAAAACGAAATGCGACGAGGCAGCCATTGGCTGTTTCGAAAACTGACGTTAAGGAATGCTTCCGGAAATGGGAGGATCGCTGGAAGAAGGTTATAGCTTGCGAAGGGGAGTATTTTAAAGGAATCATCGTCTCTATCGATCAAGATTACCTCACTCTCCCGTTACAGTACAAGATCGGATACTTTCCAGGTACGTCTCGCGCACTTGTTCCTTTTTCCTACTGCTACATTTATATTAATCTACACTTTATCTCGATGTTCGCGGGCTTGATTTTAAAACATCGCCGAACACTGTACCCCGTTCAGGGAACACTCTATCCGCTGTATTCAATTTCTTTTCCTGTCTTCATTAACATACTTACCATATTTAAAGGCGTTGCAACGAAGACCAGGGCAAATAAACGGTCACGGTAAGGATATAAAGAAGCCCACAACTTGGTGACATTTCATTGCGCTGCAGGTTCTTCGCGATCTTCTGCAGAGCCTTGGAAATTCGGATGACCGTTTCGAGATATCTGGTTAAATACAACCGTGGCATAATAAGTAAGTTTCGTTCGATATTTTTTCCGCAATAACGATAAAATTAGCTTAATTATTCGCTTCGGGTTTGTCGCTTCTCGACGAGCTACGAAAAGATCTACGCTTCTTCTGCGGCTGTTGAAAGCCGTATGTCTTTCAGTTTCACGATATCGCGATTAACGCGTGAAATTTAATTGCGAATTATCAGTTATCGACACCACGAGCGATTATAATCGAACGATAAAGAGGACAAGCGTGTAATTATGTCGATCGAGATGAGAGTAGAAGCAAGAGCGGGAAAGAAACAGCGGAATACTGTCATTTTCCATTTGCGACGGCAATTGGTAGTCGGATCGGTGACAAGCCGCATTAATTGAACAATAGCTCGTGCCGTGTGTTGAACAAATCAATTCGCCATGAGCGAGGAACAGCCGGCAGTCGGCGAAAATAATTTATTAATTATTCCGTTGGTGGTAAATCGCTGAGAGAAAAAAGGGCATAAATACGGGTGTCCTTTCACTCCGGGAACACCTTGACATTTTGAGCCATGGGACGCGATGGTTTCGCGCGGCGAGCAGACGATGGAAAGTCGTCAACTTGCTTCTCGTCTTCGTGCACCCCTCTCGGCATTTCATTTCCATGCAAATCGCGTCTCTAATTGATATCTATCGTTCGCCGATTGATTTCTTAATTTGTCGCTTTCTTGTACAACAGAACGATTCGCATTGTTCGATTTGCCCTAACGTCCATCAACGGACAACCCGGCTCGCATTGGCCGCCATTTTCGTATCGTATTCCCGGCGATCATCCTGTTTACTCCGTGTTTCAATTAAGCCGAGTGAACTTTTATTGCTCTCTGCTTATTTTAATTAAGCTCGGGTTTTATTAGGATATTAGAAACATCCTATAATCGCGTATAATCGTTCGTTTAACGAAAGGATATTTACGTTGGTAAATTACAGTTATTATAGGCGGCTAGGAATTCTGCGACAGCCGATACTCTCCACAGTGTTAGGATTTATAGAAAAAGGTGAACGAACGTTTCCGAATCTCTGAAATTCGGCGATGGATTCGATTAGATTTCCAAAGTGCCAAATTATCGTCGTTTCGACTTGAATTATACCCGGGGATCGGCTTTCAGTAACGACGTTGTCCAGTGTAGGCTGAGGGAAATTTACGAGCCATCGCGGAATTATTGCGACGAGGAAGAACGAAACCGGCTTCTTATGACTGTCGCCGAGCGATTAGCGAGCGTTAATAACGGTTAGATCCTTATCGGACAATAATTGACCCTCTGCGATAAGCATGAAACGATCATTCGGTTGATTGATTTATCAATGAGCAATTATGCATATTTCCGAGACGATCGGCTAATAGCGAAATAAAATTACCGTGATCTCATCGCAGACGAAACGAACGAGATCGGTCTCTTTCGCTCGTAAATTTCGCCTGCGCCAAGGTGAGACGACATCCGGCTTCAAATAATGCATAACATGGCTGATGGTAACTGAGGTTTTTGTCCCGTTTTCGTATCTGGTTTTTATATCGGAAAAAAAAGAAATATAAAAGAATCGCGGTACACGACGCCGGGCTCTGTTCGAAAATACAGCTCTCGTAGACTTTTGTCAAAATGTAAAGAGTTATGCAAATGAAATTGTAGATCGAAGAAAGTTCACGGTAATTCGTAATCCGAAGTGGCTTTTAACGCAGAGAGATTTGAAAGCAAAAACACGCTGGTATCCTTCGGCGAGCAGCGAGTTTATCTCGACGAGATCTCGCGTTTCGTTTACAAAGAATTAAACATATTCGCGGAATAAACGATACGTTCGAGGAAAGTCGGGCAGTGAACACGCTGCTTAATTATTTTTAACGCGGAATCATTTGTAAATTACGCTACTTTGTTAGCGCGGGTACATCGATCTTCCCTGGGAGGATTATCCCATTAAAAGATAGCTCTTTCGATGTACTTGTAACAAGATAAATATGCAAATGAAATTGCAAACTAATGAAAGCTCTCGGCATCATCTTACCCGGAGTAACTCTTAGTCCGGAGTCATTTCTAATTTGCATAATTTTATTACTAAAAATATACCGATCTTCTCGTTAGCGAGACCAACGACTCGGAGCTGCGCGTGTTACTGGAAAATAATTTGCTTCTTTAACGATTTTCCAAATTAGCCGGGTATACGAGCGAGGAGAAAATTCCGAGTAATTCGCGAATCGTAATTCGCTATCGTTTCCATCGTGCATTGTTCGGCTAATAAAATTAGCCTAGCCTTCTCCGGCAGCCGGCGAGATTATCTTGTTGAAGCCTCGGATCAGACTCTTTTAGGAGGGATAACTAATGTCGCGGACACAGGACGATCGCGTTTTCGCGTCCATGTTAGGTCTGCGCGATCTCTCTTTTTGCGTGATTTCTCGCTGGCTCTGGTTCTTTGGAATCGCATAAAATCGCGCATGGGAAAGAGTGGCTTCTCGGTGACTTATAAGAGCGTTTGACCCAATATTATCATGGACAACCAGCGAGGTGAACGTTCCCTTCTACACGGTCCGAGCTTTCCTCCGTGCTTCGAGGCGAATCGATCCACAAAAAGTGGCCGGTTCTGTTCGCGAAACAAATTGCGATCGACGTCGTAGGAAAGTTCGTTTCTTCGGGGAACTGTTCTTAACCTAGTTCACGTGCTGTCCAGTCTAACTTCTTAATTGATGATACGATGCTTGACCGAAGGCACGGGGGATAGAGAGCAGTTTTAAACGGTCTACCGATCGCGATAAATATTCCGTCCGGTTATCGATGATTCACTTCGCCGTTCATTCGCTTTTCTCCCCGCGGATAATTCTCATCTTCCACATAAATCTTCGGTCCATTGAGTGGGACGATAATTCAGAGGAGTTCTATCTCGAAAGCTGTTTAACGTGGCAACTTGAAGTGTTGTTATCGACGACGCGTTTTGAGGGTTGCTGGATTTGTTCCGAGCATTCTATCTTATTATTTGCCAACTCTTTAATCGCTTCTTTCATGTTAAATGTTCAGACGTAAGACTCGTTTCACGATTTTTCGTTAAGCAACACGAACGGAGAAAGAAGAAGAGGCGCGAGCAAATTGCTACTACGGAAAGATATTCGAGATGCGATATCTATAAATTTCTAAGAGAATGCAGGAGTTTCAGGTAGAGATAAATAAGAGGAGAAGAAAAGATCCCATTTTCATTACACACCTCCAGACAGATGGAACGCCTTGAGGAATGCGTTTCACTCTAATCTTTCGACGAGCCGGTTTCTTTCTCCTTTAGCAAACGGAATTTGTAATAAAACGCGTTGAAGGACCGTCATTTCTTTCCTCTTCTCTCTGTCCCACAGCACCGAGTCCTCTGGGTTCCGCACACTCCACGTCTGTGCATCTTTCCCAAGGGAGAGATAACAATCCGAGGTCAAACGTGGCTGCATAGCATGTATGGTCATCCTCTCGTCTGTTCTCTATATGAGAGAACGGTGAACCTGTTTCCAGAGAAAATATGCACCAGGGAATGCGATGCGTGACTTAACCACGTGGTAATAAGCTCCAGTCACTAAATTACGATATCGGGCAACCGTGGCGAGTATAAAGCGCCAAAACCGTTTTTCTACCGCGACAATTCACGGCGCCCGGTTTTTATGGTGAAAGTCATCAATCTTGAATTATCTGGAGCTTCGATCATCCAGATCCGTGGTCGGTGTAGCTGGGGTAAAAAAAAAGATGAAATTAACTCGTACAGAATGCAGCACGATTTAGCCCAAGATTGTCTCGAGATCAAAGGGTCCGATTTAAAATATCGACGATGAAAGGTGGCGATGTATCGTCGAGTAATACGTTTATAGAAGGAAATATGATAGTTTAGAATTCTTTGGAATCCGGGAAATCCAGGTGTATAGACAGAAAAATAGCAGCCGTCGACGCGTTGATTACCGAATGAAATTTGTGTAATTTTCTTACTAGTTGAAACGCGAAGTTCGATACTCGCTAGAAAATCGGATTATTTTCGAATATATATCGAATAATACGGTTATAGAGGGAAATATGATAGTTTAGAATTCTTTGGAATCCGGGAAATCCAGGTGTTTAGACAGAAAAATAGCAGCCATCGACGCGTTGATTACCGAATGAAATTTGTGTAATTTTCTCACCTGTTGGGACGCGAAGTCAGATACTCGCTGGAAGATCGGATTATTTTCGAATATATATCGAATAATACGGTTATAGAGGGAAATATAATAGTTTAGAATTCTTTGGAATCCGGGAAATCTAGGTGTTTAGATACAAAAATAGCAGCGATCAAGGCGTTGACCACCAAACGAAATCTATGAAATTTTCTCACCGATCGAAACGCGGAGTTTGATTACGCGCTAGAAAATCGGATTATTTATACGATCTGTGCGAGTACCGAACTTTTTCACCCCGTTATAATAACAGCAAGGATGTCGGGGATTAGACAAATGTTACCAGTTATTTAAATTAAATACCTCTACTAATCTTGGCATCATCGGACACCGGTGGTTTCTATGGTGCCATTGGCAAATTGAGTGCCTGTCACCAGTGACCCCCATGGCCGACGTGTTAAGTATATAGCCGACCTTCTTCCCAGGTATGTTATCACGGCGGCTAGGATTCTGATCTTAAATGATTCGTTTAGAATTAGTATCATTGATTTGTGAATCCGAGAAGGCAGTTGCGCTACGGTCGACGAATCTCATTAATATCTCCACCGAATATCATTACCTAGATAGAAGAAACGAGCATCGGAGACCAAAGAATTCAGTCGAAACTAGGAAATCCGTATATTACGATCCCAATAAATATCATCGGGCAGAAACCTAATCCTCGTCTCTATCACTGAAATTCCTCGGATCGTTCACCGATCTAACGCTCCGTATCTCCGTAAGCTCGCTCCGCTTCGGCTTCTGCCTCCCCAAGCAAGCGTTAGAAGCTCTTAACTTCCTTCTATCAGCTACTCGGACCGGTCTGTACACAAGAGGATGGACACGGTGCCGTCGCGTCTCTTTATCGCTGACATTTATTGAAGTGCAAAGCAAAGAAAACGTACGGGGCGGCGTGGTTGGGCGCGATACCGATTTGCCCGGTTGCACAACGTGTGATTAACGGGTCTCTGACATTAGCTTCTCGACGCGTTGGACCCGTTGCCGCGTTTCAATGAAAGTCGACGGCCGGTTAGCGTGTGGAAACGAAAGGGAATACTTATAAATTAGTCCGGTATGCGAGCCTTCAGTGTCAATGAATCGGGGAGCACAGCGTTCCCGTGGAAAGCGAATCGTCACGGGGATCGATTAGATCTCTCCTTGTTAGAATACTTCCTTGCTTGGAAGTACGTAGCATTATTCGAGAGTAGATCGTTGGTTTTGATGTATCGACTGTCAGCCTTTTGTTTCGTTTAAATCGTTGTACAAGCAGAGTGGAAAGCGAACTTGTCCCCTCTGGACCGATATAATTTGTCTGCCGACTGTCGCCAAACTTTCGATGGACGGACATTAATATTCCTCCCGGCGATACTTCTCTCCGTCTCGCCTTCTCCTTCTCCCATTTTTTTTCTTCTCGTCACTTTCTGCGCTCATGTGTACACACGCGTCGTTGTCGCGTATGATATATCGTAAATCCAGTAAACAGATACAATCGATATTGTTGCAGTCGACTTTTATACACTCTGCTCGCGCGAACGAACGTTTATCTACTGAATTGGCTCGATTGACTTGCTAATCGTAAGGACATACATAATTCTCTCGCGCTCTGTCACCGACTATTTTCACTTTCCACTATCATTTTCCTCCTACCGTTCCGTTCTCGTTATCGCCGCGAAATCAACAGCGAATTTTCTTTGCGTTATTAGAGCTGTTTTTAATGCTCGCGAAAATGTTGCTCCTTCGCGGTTCGCGGGTAAAAAGCGCGATTAAAATTTCCAGATCGGTGTACCGATAATAGGAGAGGAGTATGAAACAGCGATGGAGGCTACGATGTAGCGGATGGAACACTGGCAATCACTCGATAAGAGGATCACAAGCAGCAACCTCTTACCGTAATTTACTTGTACGCAGCGCTCGCTCTAAGCGATATACAGGCGATCACTGTTTCGTTTTCAGAGATGTTGTTTGCCTTGCCGAGGGAAGTGTAACGTTATATTCGTCCTGTGAAACGATTAAAAAGACCGATCGAGGGATCGGCGGATCGCTTAATTTCACCCTGCAACAGAGTCTAATAAAGATAGTTAAACGATATGGGTCGCTATACTTTTTCGCTCGTTCAACCTGCGTCGTTAGGTTTCTGGAATATCGCAAAATTTAGATTTGACAGTTTTCCCGATTGGCTTGTCAGGCAGCGGTACCTCCGTATTTGTAGCTTCCGCGGAATGAGTTAAGAGTAGGATTCCCGGCGGAGTAATTGGAGAACACGAGCCTGCGCAGCCGAATGGCTAAAAGTTTCTCTACTGCTCCTTTTCGAGGACTGCCTAATTAATCACTGATAACAGGGAAAGTAGGAACAAGCGGGCCTGGATATCATAGAGCGATTATAAAAGGATCGCAACCTGGTGAAGGTGTTATAAAATATGTAATAACGGGCCAGGGATCGGTACATGCTACTTCGTGCTCGACATGGAAATCGATTCGACTTTTTCTCGAGAGAGACGGAGGACTCATGGACAATCCGGGGCGAGCAGGTTCCCTTGAGTAACCACGGCGAACTGGTTTTAACATAATATTTGGCCTGCGTTCGCGATACCGAGATATTTATTACGCGAACAGGATAAAATTATCGACGACAAACACGCCGGTTTCCTTCGAATCCCAAGGCTATCGTCCGGGGGTTGCCACGCGATGTTAATCTCGGTGAAAACGTGCCAGCACCTTAAAATCCTATCTGTGCAGGTCCCTAACGAGGACATGCGCGCGTTACCTCACATACTACTAGCTAGAAAACAGATCTGTTATCGTGTTTCTCGAATACGTTGCATACGCTTCTGCTGCTTTGGTCATTGATATCTCTCGTCTGATTTACGGCTAACCTTGATGCAGAGCGAGCTTAAAGCTCGAGCAAGGGGAATTAAGATCACTCTCCGAAAGAAATTTCGTGTATCTCGAGCCGGGATACGGAACCGAGTCTCGAGATAAAGATCGTGGAATTTTTGCGTGGTCTGCCTCGACGAACGCGTGCTGCAGCGAGAGGAAAACGATCGTTTTGACGGTGGACTATTAATTAGAGAAAACTAGCACTCGCGTCACATTCCTCGCATTTTGGTCCTCGATACGTAGCGCGCGTGTGATTTTTATCCCGCGATGCCAGGACCGTGTTAGAGATCGTTTAGCGGAATTAAAGGAAGCACGAGATGCAAAACCGGAGCAACGGGCTCGCACGGTCGGAATGGAAACGACCGAGAGAGAGAAACCGGGGTGTATACGTGACTAGCGATTTTCGAACTCGAAATTCGCATGTCCGATACGAACCTGTTCGTATGACAAGTAGCATACGCGAATCGGGGCCGGCCGATTATATTCGACGGCGGCATGAACTTGATCCATTAGCATTGTGCAACGTATCGTGGGTGCGTAGTCTACTCGTTTTACCGTCGCGCGATTTTAAAACTCGTCGGACGTAAATGGATCAATCGCGTTATCTCGCGATACTAATTTTCGATGACGAAACTCCGCCCGGTTTTGTCTCCTTCCCCCCTTTTCTTCTGCCACTCTGTCTCTCTTTTGTCTCCTTTCCCCCTTTGGCATTTTTCTAGATCCCTCTCCGCCTGGTATTCCAATTTGATCCGAAAAAAATCGGCCGATTGACAAATCCGTGGCCTGCTTAAAATTCAGCACCGGCCGAGGGAGGGAAACGAACTTTCTAAGAGAAAAGGAGATCGGAAGATACGATGGAGATCGAATCGGTTCAAGCACGATTCTCTATGATTCGACTTCCAGTGAATATTAATGCCCCCGCGAGAAGTAAAGATGGAGGCGCTTAATGAAGTTAAAGCCGTTGTCTGGGCCATCGAGGCTGACCAGGTGAACGGTTAAATTAACGAAGCCCCATGGCTGTGGAAAATAACTCGCCTCCTTTCGGGAATGGGATCGTTAAGCTCGACAACGGACAGCCTTGTCCCGGTGTTGCGTAACGATAGTCATATTGTGTTCGGATTTTACCTCTGTCGCATTAACAGCACTCTCGTGTCCGAATGAAATATTCGTGTTTTAACGAACCGAGCGTTGTCGGAGGCGTTGAGTCCAGTCCAGTTGAGTTTCTTGCTGATGTTGGTACGCGATCGAGACGAGAAACGAATCTGATAAAAACGAGGAAAACGCGAGTCTTATTTTCGGCAATCGTTTTCGCTAATCGCTGAATCGGATCGCGTATCGCGAGATGTAATAGATCGGAGTTTAAGACGTTGAGTTGAGTTTCTTGCCGATGTTGGTACGCGATCGAGACGAGAAACGAAGCTGATAGAAATGAGGAAAACGCGAGTCTTATTTTCGGCAATCGTTTTTGGTAATCGCCGAATCGGATCGCGTATCTCGAGATGTAATAGTTCGGAGTTTAAGACGTTGAATTGAGTTTCTTGCCGATGTTGGTACGCGATCGAGACGAGAAACGAAGATGATAGAAATAAGGAAAACGCGAGTCTTATTTTCGGCAATCGTTTTCGGTAATCGCTGAATCAGACCGCTTAATAACGATCGTGTATCGCGAGATGTAATAGATCGGAGTTAAAGATGTGGAATTGAGTTTCTTGCCGATGTCGGTACGCGATCGAGACGAGAAACGAAGATGATAGAAATAAGGAAAACGCGAGTCTTATTTTCGGTGATCAAACTGAATCGGATCGCTTATCAACGATCGTGTATCGCGAGATGTAATAGATCGGAGCTTAAGAACGAGACGAAGACGAATGAAGGTGTAACACAGAGCGAATTAAACGGTATAAAAGTGGCGAGGTGAAAAAATTCTGCACGAATTCAGACCCCGTTAGCCGATCTTTTTTGTTGAACAAATTTCACGGGATAACTGAGAATGCTCAATCTTGCGGCGTGTATTACGCCAAACACCTCTTCTCTCGGGCTCGTTCCCGCTCACGTGAAGCCCTAATTATCATTGATTCACGTGGAAGACGTAGCTCGAATTTTTCACTCTAAAACTGGTTGGTCAGGTTCCATCGGGTTTTCACTCGGATCATCGAGTTCAGGAGGTCAGTGCGCGATTCCGAAAGGTGAATCGAATGAACGGCCATCGCGGGACGAGGCAATAAGATCTCGGCGCGGCGAGTTTTCAGAGATAAATGAACAGATCCCCCGGCATGGCGAGCGTGTGCCATTTGACGATCGGATCACGAGAACCGGCGAGAACGTCGACCTTAAAAACCGCGGCTAGAGGAACACGCCGCCATGGTGACTCACGGATTTGCTCGCGTGCTAAGGAATCGTAATTAATTTCCAGAAGAATCACCGCGGCGCTTTCGCGAAATAGCCCGCAGATAGTTCCTCCTTTAGCTCTGCTTCCTTGTGTCTTCCGTTCTACGTGTTTATTTATGCGCTTAGATTAGTTGAGTCATCGCGATGATCGGTAACGAGGAACGCCGAGCGCGCGATCCCGGCGTGTTGGCAACTATCGGGTTTAATTTCGCTCGATCTCCCGTGGAATTCGTATTTTTATCCAAACGGGAAATCCAGCCGCGGGGGTTTATGGTTAAAAAATTGATTCATCCTCCGAAGTGAAAGCGTCAGAAACGCAGGGTTCCCGGGGATTTAATAAAGCGCCATTACGCGCTCGATTATGCATCCGTGCAATTCTATAAGTTGTAAAAAAAAGATCGGTCTTACTAATTATCGTGTTCCTGTGTTCCTTTCACCGATCCGGCACAATTGCAGAAACGTTCAATTGCGTCTATACTTATGTTTTCTTCTTTTTTTTTCTCCTCTTAGCCTCTTCGAAACCCCGGGATCGTATGAAAGTGAACTTTTCAGGGTATCCGGCGCAAACGGGCGAAGATTACGAGCGAAGAAACTCTCCGCGAAAGCGTCTTCTCTTTTCCGCGTTTGCATCGTGGAAGAGTAGATAGCGAAGAACAATCGTTGAGTAATTCCTCCTATTGCGTTTTATATAATAACGCGAAACTCTATCCCGCGCAGCTGGCCAATTTCGAGCGTGACTGTGAAATTTATTGACCTTCTCTAATTATACATTTAACATAGAACGCCAATCTAACGGAATCTCGCCGGTGATCGTTACACCGCGGCAATTAGGGATATCATTGTATGATATATATCCGAGGTGAATTCACGCGAGAAAATCCGGCTGAAATAATCGCGATCGTTTAATGATTAATAACCGTCCGCCATGAACGTTGAACTATAGAACGAATCCCGGTGAAAGCCAGACAAATTGACAATACGGCGTAGGTCCTGCTGTTCATAAATATCACCGATATGTATATAGATTTTTTCTTTTCCCCTCTCTTCCCGCCGATGGAAATCCGCGGTCAATTATCTTGCTTATCCAAGGCAAACCCGCGCGTCTACGAGCAAATATTAGCCTGCTGTTGCTGGAACGGTTATCAAACATTTACATTCGTGATTCGATGTGGAGTACATTAGGAAGTATAGGCCTGGCACCGAACATATGACCGTGGAATCCGATGATTCCTCGGGCACCGTGAAAATCGTTTTGTCCAGTCTTTTAAAACGCTTCGACGTTTCCAAGAAAAGAATGAAAAGAACCGTTCGAACGCTGGATCCATTTCAAATTCCCGACTAAATCTTATCTTTATCCTTTCGTTATGTTTCATAGTAATTTTTAAGCAAAGTAACCGGTTGAAGCATCGTAGATCGAATTAAGAGAAGCAGCGAAGCCTTCTGACGGTGATTTCGTCCTCCACTTTGAAGTAACCAGCGGAACGGTGTTAATTAGAACCTGTCGATACCGCAAAAACTAAGCGTCGCTTCTTTTGAGCGAGATTACGACCCGATATCGGGATAATTCGTGAAAAGTTGTTCTGACATTTTCGTGAGAAATCGTGAAAGCGTTACCCTCGTTAGCTAGAAAGGAAGACAACGCTGAAAACGCGTTCTTTCGGTTATTGCCGGGCTTTAAATCAAATGTCACAAGGTCTCCACGGAATCCTCGTATTAATGCGTGCTTGTCCCCCTTTAGATCGTTCGATTTTCATGCTATCGGCAAATATTTTCAGAAATCTGGGCCTCGAGAAAGGCTCGTAAACGGAGGTGCTCGACGTTACAACGGAACGCTTTCAATGAGGTAGCCCTGAGTCGTCTATAAATTACACATAAATAGCAGCTTGTTATATTCTAACGTTTAACGGAGCTTTCAACAAATATGGGAAACGCACATAGGCCTCTTGCTCTATGTTAAACCCGCCGATTCCTCGAGTGTACATATACGTGGCCATTATTACAAAGCTTCCGCGCCTCGAGAGAGAGTGGAACAGCTATCTTCCAGGCGATACGATCTCTTGACTGACCAGAAGAGACCCTCCAGTTCGTAGCTGAAGAGGAAGTAACGTTGTGGTTGTCGTACGTTTTTGACGAACCACGAGAAAGCTAACAGAGTCGTCTCCTGGACGAGAACACAGAGTCGAGGATCTAACTCGTAAACAGCTAGTCATTCCAATTACGATCTTAATTGCGCCGGCGATTCGTTAAGACTTTTCAGAGGAGAGCTAGGTCCGAAGAATCGCGGCACATTGTTGACCCTGGCTAGAAAGTTTTCTCCGATGGTTGTGTAAGATGAATCGAGGAAATGGGTGGGGAAACTGGTTAAGGCTGATCGGTAGTGGAAATAGAGTATTTTTTCTCCCTCCTGGTAAGAGAGCGAGCGCGAACGTGCGAAGAAAAAAGGATGTAAACAAAATCGAGAAAACTTGGCTCGAGCCGAGAATCGACGAAGTCGCATCGATGGGAAATCGTGGAATATTTTGTTCGTCGAGATTAAAACAAGATTTCTATTTCTCGGTGAGTTTCGGGTTCACCGTTCACAGGCTCGATTTTATTACTGTATATTTCTTTACACAGGTAATATACATCTTCATATTATATGTTACAGGTAGAAAAACGAAGAGAACGAAGATTTCATTTGTCATAAAACGTGAACGTCGCAGATTCACGCAGTTAAGATTCACCTAATCGAGTAGAGATCTGAGATCGATCTTTATCAACGCTGGTCGTATCGCGTCTTCTAGCGCGAATTTCTTACAGCGAAAGACAGGCGATTTTCTCGACCCGTTCGGATTAAGAATCACCGCCGCGGATGATTCATTCTAAATAGAAAGGCAGATGAAAAGGAGAAAAAAAAATGGGGAAAGATTCAGGACTGACGTAACGATTTGCGGGCTGAATCGATACGTCCTACCGTAAAACAACGATTTCTAGGAAAAGGCGACTGTTCGTACTGTTATGGTAGCTCTCGGATTACCAACTGACAGTGCTACTTTCAAACGAATCCAATACTTTCTACCGTTCGATTACATTTGCGGGCAACAGCAATTCGATCGATTTATCTATCGAATTACCTCGTCGTGCATTATCGTTTTAGCCACTTATCTCGAAACCAGCGTGGCAAAAAGCATCACTCTACAATGAGACCGTTTCGTCGGACACAAAAACCAGTTACGGATTCTGCGCGGCTGTCAATCACGTAGAATGTATAAATTTCACGTTATCAGCTTGATTTATAACCGCCACATCATGCGGCTAGTTACATCACGTGTGCCTCGAGTCTTCGATTTGTCACGCAGATTGATTTCATCGAGGCGGAGAGTACCTGTTATTTGTCCATCTATCCACCGCGGGTATACCTCTTCGAGTACTTTATAGTCACGTGGACCCACTTGAATAGCCCTCCAGACATTGCTGCTACGTCCCGCTTCCTTCCACTCCGTTGCTTTTCGATATAGGCGTTAGTATGCTTAATTCCTGGTCGGAATTCGGCGGCGTCAACGTGTCCGTGGGTGTCCTGGAGATCACTCTAGCCTGCACAGTCTTCGAGGAGTCTATCACGGTGCCTTCCAAGCCCTTCGCTTCCGGTGGATTGCTGATCGTGCATTTCTTGAAGTGGGTCCTCATGTTGCTGCTCTGGGAAAATCTCAGGCCACAGTTCGGACAGGAGTAAGGTTTGGTCCCGGTATGATAATTCAGGTGAGTCTTCAGATGATGCTTCTTCGTGAACGCCTTGGAGCAGAGCGTGCATTGATACGGTTTCAACCCAGAATGTAATCTCGTGTGTAACGTCATATTCGATCGGTCGGCAAACGCTTTCTGGCAAACTTGACACTGATACGGTCTTTCCCCGGAATGAGTCCTGAGATGTTGCTTCAGCAGCATCTTCCTGGAAAACGCTTTCCCGCACTGCTCGCACTGGTGCGGCTTCACCCCTGTGTGAATCCTGACGTGCATGTTGTAGGCGACCCGCTGATTAAAGCTTTTGCCGCATTCCGCGCAGCCGTACTCCTTCCTGTTGCGATGGATCTTCATATGGGAGCTCAGGTAGCCCCGGTCGTTGAAGTATTTCCCGCATTCTGGACAGGTGGCTGCGAATTCTCTGGTGCCCTCGTGGACGCTTCGGTGGTACTTGTAATTTCGTAGCTGGGAGAATTGCTTGCCGCAATCGGTGCAACGGAATGGCTTCTCCCCCGAGTGCGTTCTGACGTGCACCTAGATTCGCAGAATCGGAAAAACAAAACTGGTGAATTTTTCGTTACTGGCATTCTTTTCTAACCGTAGCCGACGACTGGAGATTTTTAGCGACTAATTCGAGGGGAAATCATCGTGACAACACGAGGAGGGATTGGAAGTCGCGTAATCTCGCTACGAAGTACAAGAGAGAAGTAGCAGTGGTAGTAGTTTCAGCGGAATTTCGATCAAATATTTTATAAGGGTACCGGCAATCCCAGCAGCGCAGGGTAAGAGATCGGTGGAGAATTTATAAATCACGGGACTTTATTACAGTACCTTATTCCAGCGGTAGTCGTAATTTTAGTAATGCATGATAAGAAGTTGTTGGAAAAATGGTAGATCGTGGAATTCGAGCAACAATATCTTGTCCCAGTATGTAGTTAATCGGTTGCAACCTCAGCGATACATGGAAATGTTAGGTGAACACGGGGGAGAAAAAAGCAGAAAAGGTATGAAGCAGCCAATCGATCAGTACCTTTAGGGAGGCTTTGGTAACGAAAGTCTTGCCACACTGATCGCACCTATGATTCTCCTGTGCTCCTTTGCCGCGTTGAACAGCATCCTGACTAACTATAGCATCGTTATTGTTGTTATCACTGTTGATAATGACTCTTTCAGCGAACTTATCCTCGATCCTCGGCTCTTTCTCCGGCTTCTCGGCTTCCACGTTGGCGAAACGATCGGTTTTGCCGGTAGACTCGATCGTATCGCACAATCTGCTAACAGGATGGGAGATTTCCGGCCTCTGCGGCGACTGAGGCAACGTTTGCCCGAAATAGCTACCCTTCCTGTTGATACTCATCTGGCTACCCTCCGTGGCGGTGGACAGAGATCTGGTCGTGGTAGAAATTACGTTGTTCTGAGACTGCAGCATCGTCTCGGTGCTCCTGACATCGCTGTTAACCGCAGGGGTGATCTGCGTTATCGTCGACGATGGAATCTGAGGCGGATAAAATTCCTGAGGCCTCGGCACCACGGTAGAATTCGCTTCCAATAATTTGCTACCGTTACTGTACGCGACATCGTGAGTGATAGGAACTTCGACACCGTAATAGTGATCCGTAGGCGCAGGATTTTTCGAGAACTGACGATTAGGACTGGTGGAAATCGATGGCGGACGCGTGACTTCCGGTACACGTAGATTCTCCCTGGTTTTCTGTAACAAGACCATCGAAACCTCTATTCTCTTCCATGGCATCTCTCGTCGTTGCTGTTCAACGTTATCAAGCCAGACCATTTCTTGCCCTCTCGCTTAATACAATCGTTTTAATTATACATTACGCACAGACGTGTAATATTTAGTACGCGTTATTCGGTTTATTCCACGATTTAGTTGGCAATAAAATACACGTGCAGTTTTTGCCCGATTCTACCGTCATGTTGAACCTTCAATTATCATTAGAGAAAATCATCGGAAGCAATAAAATTGATCTGGCTCTGAAAAAGCATCGGTTCCCGACATTAATTACCCGATTCGTGATTTTCTAATTGTCGTTCCGACTTGCGAGAATTCTTATTTAACCCGTGAATACGTCGATCATCGTGTAATTGTGAAGGATTGCTCACGATTATTATGCCTGTATCTGATTTTACGTGTGATCCAGTTATACGCGAACGTTTCCGCGATAATTTACCGGCTCGATAACGAAACGAGGGATCGGTAATTTCAACAGAAACAGATGAAAATGCGAATGCACGCTTATCTAATGCTACATTCACCGATGATTAACGTATACATATTTACCCTTATCGGCACAATTACGTTGATAGATTACTCAAGAGTACGTAACGCGAGGAAAGGGGATTTTCGTTCGTGTTCTATTGCTAAACATCGCGGGAAATAGAACGGAATAATTTTGCGAACAGAATAAGGTACAAAGCAAACTGTCAAACGAAATATATCTCACTTATCCCGGGTCGCGCGAACGCCCCGAAAGGCGTAAAAGGCCCAATCGTAGTCTATCGATAATTCGAACGGCAATTTTCGCATCGAGAGAATCGTGTTTCTGTATCGGAGACATGCTCCTTTAAAGCAAAGGTGCGCCTCGAGCCGGAGGAGAAAAAGAAAAAAGGGGAAGACGAAGTGGGAAGAAGAGGTTCTGCATCAAGGTACACGGGGCCGGGTTGCGCAAGGTTGTAAAGTAATCGGAAAAAATCTGGAGCATATCAGTGCACGTGTCGAAAGAGAAAACGCTCCTCTCCAGATTGCGTGTAATAACACGTAAAAGCGATCCTCGCAGCTGGCCAGTGCCACCAGCTGGTGTGGCACCTTCTGGGCCACTCTTGAAAAAGAAACGTGGACGGAAAAAGCGTAACAAGAGAGAAAAAGGCGAAAACGGGGTGGGAGAGAAGAGGCAGACATAAGAAGAAAAAAGAAACGAGGGAGAAAAAAGTGAAAAGAGGGGGAAAAAAGGAGCAAGAGGTCCGTCATGTAACTGATAGTTTCATTAATAAGAATGACATTGGCCAAGCAAGACGAGGCAGCTGGTGTCGTGGACACGTCTTATCACCTGGCACCATCGAATTACCGAGGCCTCCTAAATGAGCCTGCAGAAGTGCACACCCGGAGGAGCACTGATTCCTCTGCATATTTCAGCAGAAGAAAGCAAAATGAACGGCTGGCATATCGAGACGCGCACGGTTCAACAGCGTGCTTTCATTTGTGGTGAAAGGTCGATGAAGAATAAGTGGGTCCTGCTTGTTCTCCCGGCTCTTCTCTTGCTTCTTTCTTGTTTCCTTTAGAAATAACAAGAGATCGGCTGTACAGGGTGATTTGCAAATCGGTCACCGTGATATTTTAACCGCTTCTGACAATTCTACGAAGCAATTTCCCAGAAGAACTTCCCAGAAACGAGCGGCAACCGGAGATATTCTCGTTCGAAAGTCTAGTCTTTTCCTTTTTCTCGCGAAAATTCGAGACGCCGTGGGCTTCGTTTTTCGTTATCTTTGCGGAATAAAAAAGGAACTAAGGTAGTTTCTAGTGATGATAATGGTACCGAATTCTCCTTCGGAGCATTCCGCGAATCACGCTGTCGGAACAGCTGCCGTATCGTGTCCATCGATACTAAGAACTAAGCCTGTATATTTTACACGAACAACCGATTCCGCGTTATTCCTTCTATCTTATCCATCGCGATAACGAGGTATCGAATAGGATCTATCGCGATGATCTAAATGCGCGGATGAAGACGCGGTGTAACAGCGCTCTTAATCGAGCCAAAGTGGCTGGAAACTGCGGCTGACTGACACAGCATCGTTCGATTGAATCGCCGAGCAACAGAAATAATTGTTTGCAGACGATTAACGGGGCCCTGGTTTCGTTTTACCGATCCCGATCGAATCCTGCGAGCTCTAACGACGAGCAACGATTCGAAACAATTTCTGCTCTACTTGCACCAACAACGAAACATTCTTTCTTTCGCGATTGACACCGTAGATAATAATTTCAGCCGGCAAAGAAACGGAATCTCGGCTACCGAGCGGATTAACCTTTTAACCGAACGATTTGGAATAAACAATATTTCACGTGCCCGACATGCGCATAGTTAAATCACTCAGGGCAGTTTGCTGATCGTAGTATCGCGTGTCCATTAGTTGGGAATCCAGTTGCGAGACACCGATCTGATATTAAGGACGGTAACTCGCTTATGTAGATCTTTAAAATAAAGTTGAATCGATGCAACGTAATGTACAGTATCGTTTCAAAGCGTAGGCTCCGACGTCGTTAAGTAGTTACGCGCGGAAACAGTTCGACGAAATCGGATTTATCGTGGATAATTGTCGCGGAAATTATCAGATACGTTACTTAGACTCCCGTACGTTTCGACGAAAACGAAACGAGTTTGTTTCTCTAATTTGTTTCTTGCTTAACCAGACAAACGCGAACGATAAAATCTGTGGTCCCAGACTTTTGAAACGCGGTGTATTATCCGCGCTGGAAAACGCGTTGGCGAAGGAATCGAGTTTCGGTGTACATCCTTGGGTATCGAGGAAAATATTTCACTCGTTCTCTGGTTCAGGAACGATCGGGAAAATTTGAATGCAACCGAAAAGACAAATGGCTGAATATATTTAAAACGTCTAAAGCGTTGCAAACCGTTCGGTTGATCGCGGACTTTCCATAAGTGTTTTATACCTGAAACGGGGACGATCTCGAGCAGTACAGACGGGTGAATGTTATGCAATGACCCGAGCATGTTCGAGAGATCATCAAACGCGAGAAGGAGAAGGAGGAAGAGAAGCAAAAGAGCGGAATGCTGCACACGCGATTTCACAGTAAGGATTTGCAAAACGAAGGCAAGAGGAAAAGGGGGTAGAAAGGAGAAAAAAAGAAACGCGAAGGTACATTAAATGGTTAGTTGACTTTAACGATGATACCACTACCGAAACTACGAGGAATCTCAATCTTTTAATAGCGCGTTTAATTTCGCGAAATAGGACTCACGGTTCCGCGATAATCACGGAAAATTATTACGGAAAAACAGAGGAAGAGCGAGAATGTTCCACGTGCTCGAGGCACCTACACGGTTTCCACTTAATTAGCCTTTAAAGCGACTCATCCTGCCGGTGACACGCAACCAACATGGCGGAAGAATAATGCAAATATTTTCTCTCGTTAATCTTTCGCTATACGGCCTCTGCCGGACCGGACCACTGGCATTTCCAACCTCGTAAACGAAGAAAAATCCCGCGGCTCGTTAAGATTTTACCTCTGTCCAATCATTGAATCGAATCGTTTTCATTTCCTGCCTGTAAATATTATTTCGCGCATGAGATTAAATGGCGGCGCGATGCGGCTGATAAAGATAACATTGCTTCATCGTTCAATGTCGATGTTAATGATTTAATTAACGATAAGAGAAATGTGGACCAAAATGGGCACGTCGAGCTGCAGCGTCTTTTAGAGCGAGGGAAGAAGGAGATCGTGCCTAGCTATCTATTTCCTTCGATCTTCGGCCTGAGACTTTCATTCCACGCGAAACTGTCCTGAAATTGTTCTACGCGGACAAATAAATAGTTCTGTAGCAGAAAACCGTCCGCGGCTTTGGATGATTAATGATCGAGACGAGATGATAGTCAATTCGATCCCATTTCACGAGACAAAATATCCTCGGCTACCTGGAACTGCTTCGACGAAGAAACGATCGGACTCGAGTCAAATTCCGTTCCGATTTTCCGTCCTTTTCGATGAACCAACGAGGAAATTAACGAGGAAATTAACGAGGAAATTAACGTGGCAATTAACGAGGAAATTATCGGGATACGATACACGGAAGGATGACCGATGAAACATTATTATAATCCGAATTGGATACTGGTTTCGGTAGCGTTGCCGTGATTATAGCTTCCATATGGCGAAGAATCTCGGAGGATGAGGGCGCATAGTAGTCTCTCCTCCTTGATCAAAAGCCACGGTAAACAAGTCACTTTCTGTACGAGAGGATAGCGATTGCTACCGAGTAAGATTAGTAACCCGATCCGGCGAGATCCGTGTATGCAACGTGATGTAACAATATGAAGGCACGGAACGGGAATCGGTAATTGTATCTGACCGATAATCGACCGAACAAATTCATCGAGCCTTGTGCAATTGAAAATCCGACGTGTTACGAAAAAACTCTCTCGCGTTACTTATTCGGCGGTCGAATTTTCTATCGCGTTTTCTCCATATTCTTTTGCTTCGGCACTGTTCCAATTTTCACGAAACCGGGTGAAAGGAAACATCTCTTGGCGGTATCTTTCTTCTGCTATTCGCCAGATAGAAACAGGGCAATCCGACCGATGGAAAACTCTCGAACCTATCTCGCTTGTGTAATTAAAAGAAAGAAAATCGAGGCGCAAAAAGTAAGATGCAAACAAGACGAAAAGCGCAACCTGAGAGAAACCTGATCGATTTTCCTAACTGTTGTTACCTCGGTTGTGCCGTGAAAAATTCTGCGGACGATATTTATCGCGCTTTTCCGGGGTAGCGGACACATCTTTGAAGGAAACTCGTAGTTAATCATTCCAGTGAAAAATAATTCAACCTCTGCTCTGACAAATGACGAAACGGAAAGAGATACTGTAATTAGATCATGCCGAGCGTCTTCCTTTTACTTTCTGTCAAACTCGGGCCCGATTCGAGGGGACCATTCGATCGACAATCGTACACGGCCTAGATTCGCCTTACAGATATGCAAATGCATGCACACTCGCTGATATTACAAGTTCCCGTCCATTTTTCCCCGTGGACGCATCCAGACCGTGCAATCGGATATTCAAAGAGCGATTAGTTTACGAGATAAATAATATTCTGAAAGGAATACCACGGCGGAGTGTAATGGGCACCTTGAAACAGAAATCCCGCTTCGTGTCTACCTTCGAGCGATACGAGATGTTTCCAGAATACTTATTCAATTTGTATCGAGCTAATGGGTACCGAAGCGGCCGTTTAAATGTTCCTCAAGTATTCCCAGAACGAAAATAACCGCCTGGCTCGGAAGTAATTGTACATTTATACGGTCCCCTTGGTATTTGAGCATACTGTATCAATCGTGGGCGAACATGGTACTGTTCGAAGCCGACTTCGCGATAGGCAGACAGATTCCCGGATACCTGGCAATTTTTCAGCCAGGGCAGACCATTGTGGAATTCGCCTAAGTATCGGTTATTTGCCGGATACTCGTAATTAACTTCTCTTGCTACACGGTTTTCCTTGCTCAAGAAAATCGTAATCTTCTCGAAGAACTTTTGCAATCTGTTGGTCTACGGTGCTTGCGGGGAGCGAGGTTATCGAGTGAAAGATTGGAAAACACTTACAACGTCATCGACGTGCGGCTGAAACACCATCGGCTGCAACTTCGGCAAGTGATAAGGCCTGACCGTTTGTTTCCATGGCGAAGCTATGACTCTGTTAGCCACGTGTCTCTTTGGCGACTTCCAAACGAAACAGCTCTCGCGACAGGTCAGATCCTCGCCGAAATCCGATTTTTCGTACGATCTCGTGCGATCGGGCAACGGCAGGGGCACGGTTTTCCCTTGGCACGTCCCGATTCGGGAACGAATCACAGTGAGACGGTCCGTGGGAGTCCTCTCGTGGTCGAAACAACTAGCATACGCGGATAGATCCTTTCCCGAAACGTCTTCTTCGCTCGTGGGTTGGAAACGACCGTGATCACCTTTCATCCTGGCCTCGAGTGGATCGAGCGGTTTGCTGCGAAGATCGTACGAGCCCCTCGAGAAGCAGAATTCCTGCTGTCGGCTCTTGTCCGAGGAATCACAGGTAGCAAAAGGGTTTTCCGAATGTCCACTGGTAAGATCGGTAATCCTATCGATCCTCGGCACCACGGAGATCGGATGATACCTCCTGACGTCTGTCTGACTCATCCTGTCCTTATCCAAACGCTGATCTACATCGTGAACAGTCTTTTCTTGAGCGGCGTTCGCGAAAGGAGGAACGGGCCAGGTTGTAGAGCAATATCTACTTGGCCCGTATCGCGATCCGGCAAAGTTCATCGATTCAGGAAGCGGTCTGATTTCTCTTGCGGTTTCCAAGGACTCGATCGCCGGATAGGGTTCCTCTTTGCCCGCGGAATCTCCATCTTGATTCCTACGTGAACGGTACCAGCGGTTGCAGCACGGATACTGATCGCACTGAAGGTACTTCGGGCTGATCTTCACGTCCTTGATGTCTTCCTGCTTGCAGTCGGCCTGCGTGCAAGTCATCACGACCGGCACCGGCGGAAGTCTGATATGCAGGGCCTCGGCCGCGTGCAGAAACGCATTTAGACGAGGACGGGGCACCGTCGCGCTTCCTGTGTACACGAAACCGAGGATCGCTGCCAATTCTGGGGCCTCCACCTCGGCCAGGATCACTGTGATCGGCTCGCAATGCGTCGACGTTCTGCTGTGAGCCAGTAACACTTCCTGAAAGCAGAATGTCGGGCTAGATTATTCAAACAGGCTCACTGATATTTATGGCCGACGTTAATGGATGAATGTGAAATTTTTTACTGACCAACTTCTTAACGTTCCCCGTGGATGCTACGCTCCACCTGGGGAATTTAAATTCCGCGCGTGTTGTGCCAAGACCTTTCTCGGTTCTGGGAAAAGGTCAGAGATGATCTGGTATCCTAGTTACTTTTTCGAGCATAGCTCTGTCTCCGTTTAGGTGACAGTCGGGCCGCGATATCGCGGTGAAAATAATTTCTTATTCGCGAGTCATCCGGTTACTCCTCCTCGACTAGCTTTTATCGCACTAACTAATTCGAGCGTTTAACAGAGCAAGGAGTCGACGTCTCGAATATCGTTTTATACGCGGTTCGATGAAACGTGGAATCACGTCGACTGTCTAAAAGGATACTAATCGCCGATTAGGATGTTACGATAAATGTTACATCGAAATACAAACTTTGCGTCTCGCTGCACGCGGTCGCACCGATCGCTGTCGGGATCGATCACGAATGCCTCGTGTTTCCTCCAACAAAACGAATGTTTACTCAAAACGAGAGCGAAATGAGTATCGATATCCTCCTGCAGCGGGACTGAAACGTGCAGCTATGCCTCCTTCGGATAGAACCGGACACATAAGTGGAATAGGCGCGAGTTCTGAAATGATTCGCCTGAATTGCGATCTACGTCTGCGTGCAATGCAAAACGTTCAGCGACGCGAACGTTATCTGGCATCATAAATCTTTAGGATAGAAGAACGCAGAACGATCGTGCATTCCGAATTAGTAGAGAATATTCTGACGGTGAATGAGAAAACTAAACGAACCGACATGTCTACCGTACACGGTCACTAACAGTAGGTATCATAATAGCTCGTGAAAACCTCCTAGTATTTACATAAATTACTTTAGACAAGGATAATCGAACATTAAAATGTACCAACGTGCAGCGACAAAGCACAATACAGGGAACGCTCAAGGTAACCTGGATTAACGGTTTATGCAATTTTTTGTATAACAGGCATCATTGATAAACAGTCGATACGCGGTTTAGTCGAAACGTAAGCATAACTTTTTTTTTTCAAATGTATATGCGACGACGAAATCTCACTCGTTTAGTCGCGATTATTTTTTCCAACACTTTCGTAATTGTCGATATAAAAGTACGTTTTATTCGTGGCTACTTACGGTTCAGAACCCGTGACTTTTAATCCTATGTAACTAATGCTCGACGTAGCACGAGAATGATCATGACAAATTACGAAAATCGTCGAACTTATTATATATAAAAATCTCCCCGGGAATTAACAAATACGGGAAGGATTAGAAGCGAGAAAAATCAATTCGGTCTTTCCAGCGCGTTTAACACCCGTTCTTCACGCTAAAACAGCTTTAGAAGATAAATCACCAGATATCAACGGCTCTCTTTACACGTACCAGGAGACGCATAATTATTACACTAATTTCCTATCGAGATAGAACCGCAAACGATAGCACGACGTAAGTAATGGCGATCATTAGAGAACCGCGGCGAGCTTTTCTTTGATGCGTAACCAACCGACATCTCGAACGACGAAGGGACACAAGCAAACGGACGGAGAAAGGCCATCGAACGATTTCGTACCCCGAGGAATCCTGCAATTTTCAAACGGATACAATTATCTAATCGGCGATCCCATTTTTTCTTTTTTCCCGACTTCTCTAACTTCGGCTGACTCCGTTTTTCTAACAGACGCTAACACCTGAGAATTTCGCGTATATTCCGAAAATATCCACCCCATTAATCTGGATTGCATACGGAATAACACGGCGAATACGTTTGCCTCGTTTTGTTAACAAATGCGCTTAATTAAGGGGAGAGATTTACCGAGGGAATTTTTTTCCCCCGTAACATTCTTCGGTAAACGAGGCATTGAATTTGCTCGCGATGCGAATTTCTTCGGGAGCCCATCGCGTTAGCCGGTTTTTTGTTGCGGATAAATTTATAACGCTTAACACCTCCGATCGTCGATAAATCTCGCACCTAGATCTCGCAATGTTCCCGAATCGTTACCGGATAGGCGATAAAATTTCGCTTCGTTTCGTTTACGTCAAGCTTTATTTCGAAAAATTACCAAATGAAGCCTGACGTAATGGCTCGTAAAATGCAAGATCAGATGTTACCCGCGTCTATAACCGTGAATTTACCTGATCCGGTTGCCGACTCTGTTGCTTTTCCAACGTTTTCTACGACCTCCGCTATCAGATACGGTAATTAGCGCAAATAGTCCCACTATCCGATTAATGGGATATAGATTTTACGCACGACACTGCTCCACTTAGGTTAACCAGCTCCTTTGATGCGTCCTTTTGCCCGTTCACCATAGAGCATAGAACAGGCTGAGGACTTGTCACGTTTCCCATTAGCAACATTCAGTTACTTTCTTCTGCGCGTGACCAAGTGAACAGGCAGCATATGCAGTTTAATTAGATGCACAGCCATAAACCTTATCGTTATGTTATCTAAACGGCAACAATGTTTTGAGCACGATGCTCAGCGAGATACCCGGGAATCGACATTTCCAATTTTCCGAATCGCCACGTGCAGAAAAATCGTAATAAATGGATAAGCATTCGGTGGGAAACGGCTTTTAAACTCTCACCCGCTTCGTTCACTTCGTTCGGAAATAATGTAGTAGATTAGAACGAATAAGAAGCTTATTTGTGACAATATTGCGCGTGACAAAAAGTCTCGAATTTTAATTTACGTTTCGCAGAAATTAATCGCAACATTAGTAACGATAATCTTTAAGTTACTACGATATTAACAAGGAAATTTATCGATGTTTATCTGGAAGTAACGACACTTGTTAAATGGAAATTTTCTAGACGTAGTCTCTCGAGGTATTAAACCTTAAGTAGTTTCGAATCGTTTAAATTATCATAGTGGATATTCCCGATCCTGAAGCTCTGGAAAGTAAATATTAAATCCAATTTTAGTCTACGTATTTAGCCTACGTGTAACCAGGATACGATGCAGATCGCGCTTTTTATGGAGACACGTTGAAAATACCGTGAAATCAATTTCCAGTCTGACGAGTTGTTATTAAAAAAAATCGCACGAGATCAGGAGGATGTAATAATGTAATCTCGTAAATTTATCTTAATAATCATCGAGTTAGTCAGTTGAAAGTAAGCCTGTTTGCGAGGAACGCGGGTACGGGTATAGTTTCTAGACCATTTTATTACCTGTTTTTAGACTCAAATGACCTTGCTTGTTGAATTATTCGACTAAAAAACGGTTGTATATTAACTGGTAAAGGATATAATAGACCAGTCGAAAGAGAAAAGAAAAAAACAACCGATTCGATTCGAGACCCTTTTTAAAGCGACTTTGGACGACATTGTGTTAGGAAATTAACCACAATCTCACGGAAAAAGTTGCAACAAAGAAATTCTACCGATATCTCCGAATTATTCTTATATACCTAATACGGTATTGAACTGTTTTACTTTTAGCTCGGTGTTCAAGTGTGAAATTTGCGAATATTCCACGATGACCGCTTATTCCTTTTAGAAAGTGCCTTATCGATGCAAATTGGAGCAGCACATTATAGCAGCCGAAGAAAAAAAAAAAAGATCTAGCAGTGCGGTTTATCATTAGAGAGAGATAATTTAAGTATACGGTATTGAACTGTTTTACTTTTAGCTCGGTGTTCAAGTGTGAAATTTGCGAATATTCCACGATGACCGCTTATTCCTTTTAGAAAGTGCCTTATCGATGCAAATTGGAGCAGCACATTATAGCAGCCGAAGAGAAAAAAAAAGAATCTAGCAGTGCGGTTTATCATTAGAGAGAGATAATTTAAGTATCCGACACGACGATCGTCCGAATCGGTGTCTAACATCGAGTTTTATGCAAAATTTTATGGTTGCCTAAAACTATTTTATCAAACGATTGACTATGATTTACATAAAAACGAAATATACACGTGCTTCCTTGATAGTAGAACGCTTCGCTATGAATTCATGCCACGTTTTACAATTTATACCGTTAAAGCGAAAAAATGCTTTAAACATTTGCCATTAGTTGTAAAAGATGTTAAGCGACCATCTGACACGACCACCTGATTTTAATTTTAAATTTCCGACCCAAAACGAAGGTAAACTCAAACGGGCCACCGAGTCATCGTTTTCGGCAACCGAGAAACCTATTACTAATTCACTCCTTACGATTTACCACCAACAGTTCAATACGCTGAATCATCTTATCTTATAGTCACTTGTAGATCGGTCTAACATAATCGTTATTAGATATTTGATCGATTACTCTTCTTTTTCTTTCGACGAAGGGCAAATTCGTCGAAAGTTACAGCGACAGTTTATTTCGGATAACTAGTACTTCTATCTTATGGTGTATTCTATACTGTAATTTCTTGGGTGTATAACGTGTTTCCTCGCTGCTCGATCTAATCGAGGAAATACCTACTCGATTACATGGTCAGATACAAATCCGTGACGTCTTGTTCCCTTTCATGGGTAAAAAAGCGTAAAGTGATTTCAATTTGCAAGAACAACCTTTACGATATTCGTCGTTAATAAAAAGATCGAATAAAAAGCAAGAAATGCCTTCTGCACTACATTGTACTTATATAAATATAATGACAACATATAAATCGGTAAAATAATTGGAATAAAACATTGCAGGTCCATAAAAGTCTTGGTACAGGTGGTAGAGCAACAGATTTTCAATCCGACGAACCAGAGTTCGATTCCTCCTCTCGTATATTTNACATTTTCAAAATAATGACACTAGACAAACAAAAAAGGAAAACGGATATATCTAAATATTAGAATTGTTTATCATCCGCGTAAAATATGGATTTCCGTCGCTTTAAAAACAGAATAATAACATATGTGGGGAGATATATATTCGAGTTTGGTTTGAATCTAGTGATTTCAATGCGTGTTTAAGACAAGAAGATATATATCGAACAAGGTTTTTACAAGTTATACTGTTAACTCTCTTTCTCCTTGAAACACGCGCGCTGCCTGTGTGCACGTTTACAAAAAGATATTTCATATTTCTAGCTCGTATAAAAGGTTTATTATTGAACGTCAAAAAAAAGAGTCAGTCTACGTATACAAGACACGTCATACTTCGCTAGCAAAAACGCACATGTCTACATAGGAGTTGTTTATGACAATCCCCGTACAGGCGACAACATGTACTATCTTGGGAATATAGTGAATCAACTGCCATAAAATAGCTGCGTGCAAGCATTTTAATGGTCCCGTAAGCCGCTATCTGGAGGATCAAGCGCGGCGTTTAGCATGCATCAACTCGCATAACGTATACAGTGCGTCCTACGTGCTAGAAGCTCTCTCATACTCTTTTCAAGATACCGAAACGGTAAATGAAATCATTAGGGTGCAGTGACCCATGGATATCGAAATGAATCGTCAAAGACGCGTGCACGTCTATAAATGTCATTGGGGTTTTTCCTCCTACCAACTCGTATCTCTATCCTGCCACTGCCAATTTATCGAGGAAACTAATCATCTCGGAAAGTCCGTAATCCTTCGACGTTAATCTTCGATCCGATGTCCTAAATCTTAATCCAAACTTTCAATACAAAAAAAAAACCCTTTGAGATTAAAGATAAAATTAAGAAACAATTCCTAGTGTCTTAAAAATTAAGTAACATCGTTTTTCTCGTCGACCGTTGCGAAATTCCTTGCTGTGCATGCAGGTGCATTAGATTCCGACTTAACTGCCAACCAATCCTGCCGTGTTTCCATTCTGTTCGTCAATTATTTCAAACGTGAAACACGTTCCTTCGGGTTTTGGCGTTGTCTGCCTGGAAAAGGTTCGAATCAGGAAGCGTGACATTGAACGGTGCCCATAGCGGTATAGTGAAAACTTCGAATGGTGTAAAACGAAATGTTTAATTATCTAAGGTTTGTCATCGACGTAACGGAGAAGTCGTAACAGGGTGTGTAATATGGCAATCAGCCGGACGACGAAGATGGTAATGAAAGAAAACAGAGCCCATAAATAGTACTCATTATCGACCGGTTAAACATGAAATCCGAAATCAGCGATATCCAGACAGCAACATTTGTTGTCGGGAATGTTCGTTTTTACGAGACAAGAAAAAGAGAAAAATAGAAAAAAGAGAGGGGGAGAAGGAGGAGAAAAACAGCCAAGTGGTGCCATACGTGTACCGAGAACCTTTCACAGTGGAGATTTGCAAGGTGTAATTTTTAAGGCACGCTCCTCGCCGTTTACCAGCCAAGCAATCGCAATGAAAACGATTACCAGAAAATTGTAGCCCGTTACAAAGATATGGGATAGGGCATTGCGATTATGTAACGTGGCATAGACGGATTAAAGTTCGATGGAATACAAGTAAATAAGAGGAGAGAAAAAACAGGAGGAAATGGAATCTAGTTCTCGTATCATTATGGGAAACACGAGAAACCTGCCACCTGTGATTTGCAAATGTAACTTTAATTCGTAATAAATACAGTGATTGGCCTATCTCAAAACATTCGCTGATATTTGATAATACGATATCTCGGTATGCCTTAATTTTCGCCGGATTTTATTATTAAAATCACTTTACAAATGTGGCGATACGTAAAATGATAGATCAGTTAACGTTTCCGTTCGAAAATTGGACATTATCGTAGCACTGAATCGACTGTTATCGTGGCAATTATTTTAATGCGGGCTCGTTAAACATCCGTCATTAGCATGGTATAAACTATAATCTTCACCGGCATATAAATAAATCGATTGTGCCCGCTATAAATTCAATTGTTCCAACTGGTCTTGTTAACATCGCGCTGTTCTTCAATTACCGGATAACGTTTGATTAATAAGCGGCACAATTATATGGAATTTCTGGTCACCCGTTAAGCCGTATTTAACTATCGGTTTATTAATTATTCTTTCGATCGCGATGAAGGTGTACAGAGAAGTAATGGAATCGTATTCGTATCTGGCTATCTAGGATTGTACTTGATGCGTATCTTCCTGATAACATACCTCACTGCATAACTTTCCTGTATCTTGGCATCCTGATTGCCGATTTCCCAACCACTTAGATCCTTTTGTTTCGAGTAACACGTGTTATTATGTTCTATACACGCGTTTTGTTCGTTCCCGATCGGTCAACCCATCTCGTGCTCTGTAATTTGAACGACGATTAAACCCAATTGATAAAATCGAACTTCGTCTTCGAGGCTGTCGACTGCATTGTTTTTCATGCTTTCCGTGTTTTCCTTTTAAAGTGCCGTTTAACGCTTGACAAGCTCGGGACTTGTCGTTCGAAAATGTGGAGCGAAAAGGAAAAATCGAGCTGAAAATCGCTTTCACTATCTACTCCCATATAGAGCGGTTCTATTTGTACCGTCGTCATTTATTGCCATCGAACTGGGATGCACAATGATTAATGACCGAGGCGATTCATTAATATCTTTAAACAGAAATTAACTCGCTTTATGGTCGACTTGCTTCCATTAGTTACTTTGTAAATACACGATTACATCGATGCGTTCGAAATGGTATTTTCGCCGTTTGATGCTCGGGCTACAGGAAGCCATATTTTCTTGGATCGTTGATGTTACGTGCACGTGTTCCTTCTTTTTTTTTTATTTTTTAACCATTCGACACACAGTTGTGCACGGGAATACGAATGATTTATGTTCCTTATTATGGACGTTCTTAATGCGTCTCGGTGGTACCAACATGTAGTTGCTTATTAGTATGATTACATTAATTCCGAATAAAAAGTATGAAGCCTAGAAATAAGTTTTCTATTCTCTTCCCTGAACTTCATCCTTCTCTGAACTCGCGTGCATGTCCAGGTCAGTCGGAGAGACGATAAAAGTTTTCAATTAACTTGGTACGAGAGAAAAACAATCTCTTGATGCTTAAAAAAAGACTTACAATAATTCAAATCAAACGTGGTATTCGTTTCTTTAAGCCTGGATTTATAATAACAAACCGTTCGGAATAATGTTAGCGTGGAAGAATAATCGTTAAGCGTTCGTGAATCGTTGAATTTCTAAAGATTAAGGGGAAAAAAAGGCACCAACCTGTAAGTAAGGGCTGGCAGCCGAGAGAACCAAACGATGTGCCAGGAATCGTTGGCCATCAGGGCAACAGAGAGCCACGTCCGCGAACCTTTGGGACAGCATCGCCTCCTTGAGGAACTCCCCGACATCCGGTGCCCTCCCAGAAACCCGGATCACTTCTCCCATCATGCTCCAATTCAATTGCGACAGCACACTATACCTCCAACGGCCCTCGGACGATTTGAAACAGCTCGAAGAGTCACCACGTGTTCCAATTCCTCGCCATAATATCACGTTTTATTAACAGAATACGTTTTGTTTAAATAGATACATCAGTGAAGAGTCGATTACATTTCGTTCGTTCACGTTGCACTTAAATACACTGATTTCCATAACATGCGTGTCCACATGATGAAATGATCCGTGTCAGTTTATCGGAGTCTCTCGTGTGTCGTTATAAATAGAAATCAATTATCTGAGAAACAATTCCAACATTGCTGCCCGGCGTAGCCAGTGCTACAAGAAAAAGAGAAGAATCCTGGTGAGATAAGAGTTCTAGTGGAAAGCTTCGGGATAAAGCTTACGAAGTGGCTCGATTATCTAGCAGCGCTCGACAAATTTATCTTGCATATGTTTTACTCGATTAATACCCCGTGTAATTTCCTGTTCTTGCGACCAGATAGAAAGAATATTTTTCTTACAAAGACTTTCTACATGGCTAACAATCTCTCTCTTCTTCCTGGACTTTCAGTTCGAATATTTCGACAACTTTGGAACCGTGTCTATTGTTATAGATTCCGAAGAACTTCTTTTACATAACGTATTTCAGAAAGAGAGAAACATGATATTCATTCCAGTTCGTTTAGGAACAAAGAGGGGTGTTCCTTGAAAATGTGCACGTCTATTCTTGGAAGATCCTGTATATCGCGAATAACAAAGAGCGCATCAATCGTTGACAAATTGTTATCTATACGCGAGTAAATAAATCGTGGAACGATTTCAAGGGTAACAATGCTTTCTATTATAATGACAGCAGAAATTGGCGAGTGCCTTCGTTGCAGTTTAGCGGGCTAGCGGTTTGCGCGGATCACGGCTGATGCCATTGTACTGTGAAATTACTTTGTGGCCAAGAAATTGATACCCTATAAGATAACACCCCGAGCGAATCGAGCAGCACGTAGAAGCCCTGTCATACGCGTGATTGAACAAAGTAATTCGCGTCGCTTGTGATTTTAATAAACACTCAAAGCGCTTTGCATGAGCTTATCAATTAGAAATAAAAGTACACGGTAGTGGCATTATGATTATAAAATTGAGATAAACGTGCTATTCCTGTCGTTTAGACAGTGCAATGTTAAGGACATGTTCATCCACTATAAGGTTCCTTGGAATATAAAAAGATATCAACGATATTCCTGGATAGATAGAATTTCTTCAAGGATAGATTTCGTTTCTCTAGGAAGACAGAAAATAAATATCGTTAAGAAAAAGAAATTTAACTTATTCAAATTTAAGAAAGAATTCGTCAATTAAAGAATTTAACTTCTTCGAGCAACTTACTCCGATTCTTTTGTTCTTGGATGTTTAGATCCTTGGAAACTAGGATTCCTGAATTTTTAGATTGCTAACTTTGAAGGTGTTAGACGTTTGAATTCCTTAACCTTTGGGTATCCGTATACGAAACTCTCCGGCTAGCGTTCAATCATCCGTTTCATTCGCGGTATCTTATGGAAATAAACGAATAATCTTATGTGAAACAATCAAGATTAAAACAGGCCATGCATCAGATTTATCGACTAATCGTGTTCCCATGCACTTGCCCGCTTGTCATTGCCGGGTGATTTAGAAGAACGACCCGGTAGCCTTGATATTCTGCTTAATTATTATCACGATAACAGTGGTAGGTTCTCGGCTCGTATCGGTACCTCTTGAAAGCGGAACTAATGCTTTCACGTTTGTTTAATTCACAGAACTGAAATAATCGACCGAACGCGTTTTATGGAACGCAAATTAGAAAGCAAATTCTGTTGCAATTTTAATTCGCGATGATTGTTTGAGAACGCAGCTTACGCGGATAATCGAAATACTCGTAAAAATAATATTACATCTCAAAGCGTGTCTCCGTTTGTTAAAAGGATATCCTTTTAAATATAATAGCCGATCGTTCAGAGTGATATTCAATTATGAGAATAGCTCGTATCGATATCTAAGCACAGTTATTTAAAATACCCGGAAAATCGATGATCAATGAGGCGTAGTTATGATAATAAGTTCCGATAAGTTCTGATAATAGATATTACTCAACAATTCGAAAAATGATCGGTAACTGCTTCATCGAAAGAATAACCTACTTTTGAAACCCGTAGATTTACCATAAATTAAATTTTTCTAATTAAGAATATAATTTAGAATGAGCGTCAGTATTCATACTAACGGAATTGATAATGCAACGTGATACCAGTCGCGATATATATCTTTCTCTCAATAAACTATTTATCTTCTATTCTTGCCTTCTGCGAAAGAGTGAACAACGATCGCTAATAAGCACCTGAAAAAGTAACAAAACGATCTTAAACTTTTTAACGATAGTACATAGACAACGATACTAATTTTGTATATATTATACTTCAGATATTACTGTTATCTCTTGCAGAATAAATATGATTCCATGTGTGTATTTTATTTCTCTAATAAACTTTTTCGACTATCATGAACACAGCCCTTGATCTGTTTACGATATAGTCACTTACTACTATAATATATTAAAATAAATCAATTTTGATAACATTTTTGAACGATATTTCGTTCATTCGTACATATGAATTCGTGCAAACATTTTATACACAATATAATAGCGTTTCCCTTTGGTTTCCCCTTATATCATTTTTCCACGTTATTTCCAATTCATCTATTCGTCGATTTTAGAAAATTTACACACTTATCTTAAGGTTATACAATTTTGCTGCACATCGAAACATATGTATTTGCCAATTCGACAATTTATTATTTCACGCACTTCACCGCCTTTACACTACACATTATTTAATCGTTTATTTATTTTTATTAACCACTGTGTTAAATTGTCTAATAACGTTACACCAACGACGGAATTCAAACGACAGAGACTCGTTTGAACCTCGTTGTACACGAAGACCGTCGACTTGACGTTTCGATAATCGAAAAACATCCTAGTAGTCGATAGGAGTGCGAAGCCTAACCAACGCGCGATGCAGGACACAAATAAATCATGTTATCAAGTTCATTTGGACGAATTCCTCGATCGAATATTTCAATACTACTCTTTCCTGTGCGATATATCACTTTTCCTCGAAACGTTCACTTTCCTTTGCTCTCTTTTTGTCCCAATACGAATATTACGTTTTACGTCGCAACTAACCTCTTTACGTCGAAATGTAGACAATCGCTTAGCAATCGGTTAGCTCTCGCGCGAATATGCTCGATCGATTATGTTTATTACCATTTTACGATCTCTGAGAATCGTCACGATGGAAGAAAAAGGCAAGTATAAAGCGTCGGTGATCTCGCTGCTAGATAATGATCCGCTTCGGAAGAAAGTGCGGAGATAAGTGATGCTTGCAAAAGAGAAAACAATTTCGAAGAGGAAATCATCGATGACAGGTAAAAGTAACCGGTGAAAAAAAAATATGTTTATCTCAGACAACTCGATATCGTACGTGATTGAAACGAGTATAAAAATCCGTCATGATAAAGTTGTATACAGAGTGGAACGAGAACTCAACTGAGAACTCGCGGGAATTCTGTGGATCACAGAGTGCTTACGAGATACCCGTCGCTGAACAACTCAGCAGGGCGACTGCCACCTGAAATCCTCAGGTGAGCAGAGACCACCTCTGCTCCTTGCAGTCTCTCAACAGAGAGAGAACTCGAAGGAACTCCTCCCATATCGGTGCTCTACTCCCTCCTTGAGGTTACGTTTCCCATCCTGCCACCACGAGTCACCGATTACCACGCGGACATTCAAATTGATCATCAGATGCAGCGACACTATTGTAATTTTTCCAATAATATTATTGCTTGCCTCACTATTCTATAATTCCAATTTCCCGCCACTTTATCTTAATCGTACTATATTCGAATATTTTTTTTTTTCCAGGGATATCACGATTGCGAATTCTCCAGCGACATCTTTTTACCCTATAAAATACACAAACACGTAATTTCAGAGATTAAAGTTGTACGTTGAATAAATTATATCGATAATTTCCCGGTGTATTACTCGAAATAGGAAGAAACCGATAGAACGGAATTGTTGTTTTGCAAAACAACGGAAAACGACGATGAGCCTGTTTCGTTTTTCAAGAAAACGTTAAACGATCGGCGATAAAGTTAACGGATCAATTAGATTTACGATTCTCACCTCGTAAACGCATGGTGAGGACGGATTTAGAGTGAAAGCGACAACGTCATACTTCACAACTCGCGTTTGTCTAAGAGTATACCTTATCAGGGTCGTGATAATTAAGCGAATAGAACGGTATCCGCTTCCGTTCATGTCCTCCATTGGCGAAAAAAGGAAAGAATCGACCAATTTCTAGTCCGTTTAATCGTCCGTTCATCGGTTCTATTTTGAGAATTATCGGACTAACTTGTTTTAAGAAATATCTCTTTTTTATGACCTAATAAACAAATAAATAACACTTCACTTTATAAAAGCTGATAATTTCGATGCAAAGCCTGCAGAAGGTTTGTGGGACATATTCATCTTGTCTTGGGCACGTGGTTTATGCTAAATCGATTAGCACAAGACAAGAACGTTTTCCAAGTTGATTATCGGGTAAACACAATGTTATGTCGGTTCCCGTTTTACCCATATATTAGCCTTGCCCGTTACTGTTCACATCGGATTATTGGGATTCTAATTTATCAGTGTTCCCATATACTGTTATTCTCATTTTAATCTATCACATTCTAATTGCACGCGCCACGTGATAACAAAATAACGAACACACATAATAATCCTCTTTTATTAGTAAAACGTTTTAATTTGTTTCGATAATCTTAATAGGTTACTTTCTCGTGACACACCCCCATCGTAATTTCAACGAATCGACTTTTGACAACATTTATTTCGATCGTATCTTTGACATGTACATATCTTAGATGAAGTTCATCTCGATTGTAAATTCAATATTTTGCTTCGATAAAACTTTAACTTCGAATTTAAGTATTCGTCTCTATATAACGTTCACTTGTTTAATTTGATTTTTTTTCAAGATTTCACACCATTTTATCACATTTTGTTTTTAGTTATTTGTTAAAACCAACAATAACAATTCCGGGAAGCTTGAACCAAAAAATCATATTTTTTACCTTAAAATGAGCACGATTGGAGACATAAAGGTGAAAGCATGGTCACCTGCGGTTCCTTGCAAGATTCCAGATAATATTGTTTCTTCGCAATTCGCCTCGTATAAAGGATTCACTCCATCTTATGAAAAGTAAAGTCTGATTTGATTTGACAATATTATTTATTTAACAATTAAACTATATTTCCTACAATATCATAGGGAGAAGCGTCCTTGTATAGCACAATTATTGACGAATGAATATCAACGCATTTGGTGGCAGGAGAAGGAGTCGTGGGATAAAAGATGCAGAACGAAGATAACTACTAAAAAATTATTGCAACGCATGGTAAAAAAAAAAGAAAATTAGCATAATTTCCTATATCAAATTGTACAATCTATTTCGTAAAAAATATCTCCATAAATAACGATTAACGGTTATAAAAAAAAAGCTTTGTATAATTTTTCTCGAAGGTAATCAAAAGAAAACCAAAAACAGTAGCTGTTATTGATAAACCTAAAAAGATTAAGAAACCAAAGAAGAAGAAAGAAGAGAAAGTTGTAGAAACAGTTAAAGAATCAAAGGATGACCAGAAAAGGGAAGAAAAAGCTCCTCCTCAGAAGGAAGAGGCAGTAGAAAAAACGAAGGAAAATAAAATCGAGGAATCGACATAAATTTCGTGGAAAATTACCGCTGATTATGATTTAAACTCAAATAGACAATAGACTTTATCGTAATATAGAATTTCAAATCATCATTCACCAATTTTATTACACAAATCTCGATTGGCACATCTGGTACAACGTATGTCAGTTTAAATATTATACCGTATTGATTTCACAGCAATTTCTATCTACAAAATATCATTTATATCTACCGAAGAAAGAGAATAAATAAAAAGCACTGCTTATTTTCTATTAAACCGTGAAAAATTGTAAATTAAGATGTAAACGTTCGCAATTAATAGACATACCGCGTAAACAATAAGTGGCGCTCTTTTCTCCGGGTGTCTATGCAAGAGGTTTTTCTTAAGTACACACTAAAGTATAATATTAGCTCCTTTTTCATGTGCATTACGTAAAGTAGTATAGTATAACAGAATGTTTCATCAAACAATTGTTGTTTGAATGCTATTTATACACGTAAACATACTACAGCAGGTTTGCATAACTGCAATAGAAGTAAATATAAAAGAATAATAGTTAAATTCGTAACATTGCCATGCATCGTTTATAGATTAGTAACTCTAACCATTAATTATATAATTTTTATGACTTTTTTCGTTATTTATACAGACTTTCTAATACTATTACTTACCAATATGTTCTAATCTGATAAAATTACGTGAAGCGGACACTACACAACGTTTGCAGTTTGTTGAAAGACGAAAGTGGAAAATGCTGATGCAACCAGCAACGATAGTTGAGTTTGATTTCCAGCATGTGGAATGAATTTTTAAGGGGAAAAAGAATGTTGTCGCAAGTTTTATGCTTTTCGTGACAATATATAGATTTATCATATTTTCTAACAGAGAAACGTGATGATCTTTTTATTGATTTTAATATACTACTTTGGAAAAAGTATTTTAAAGCAACATAAATTTTATTACACGCAAGAAAAGGTAGTGTTTACGTTTCACATTTTAGCTTCGAGTTTTTATTTCAGAATTTTATGACCATTTTTTATTCCTTCTTGAACCTTTTCTTCGACAATATTTTTGAAAGAAAGGTCCAGAACTCGTTCAAGGTGAACAACATGCCTCTATATCTATCAATTAACTACCCGATATTTCATCTATAAAACAAGATGAAACAATCAACGTTATTGCATCATAATCAATTCATTTGCAAAAAGGTATTTTCTGTTTTAGAAAATAGTATAAAATATACCTATTAATATTGGCGTCGATAAAGCATTCAAAAATACCGAAAACATATTTTTGAATATTATTAGTAGTAGTTGTAATAACAAATATTCTTCGTAAAAATATTTTTTTTTTTTTAAGTCTTCGTTTTTTTCATTTTAATTACAAAATTACGGTGTTAAAAATAAAATAAAATCTTTATGATCCTTATAATGTGCACGCTCCATTTAAATATCAGGTGAAAAATGCTTTTTATATTAAGAGATAAGTTGAAGCGTGATTACAACGCAGAATGTTGTTCACGCAAAAAATGATTCTTATTCCCACAAAAAAGCAATGAAAATGATATACATAACGTAGCATAACAAAATTCAATCATGAAGCCATTAATTGTAGATTAAGAGATAAAGCAGACTGCAGTTTACAACTCTACTTATATGTTTCGAATCTATCTTTAGTCGTGTTCCGGTATAAAAAAAGATAACACAACTACGTACAACTTCATTCGATATCCTTCGGATATAAGGTTACATTTATGCTAGGCCATATTCCATTTCTACCATTTCGTTGCAAAACTACCTAGGTGTTTCATTACGTTACGCTATCGCATTAAATAACAACCATCGACAATTGTTTCCTATAAATTCTTTGCAACAGTGAATGAAAGGAAAATCGAAACAAATTGTCATACAATATGAATATCTTGTACATGATACACATATTTAAACTAATCTTTAGAATTAAAAATAAAGTATTTTATTTAAAACACGCTGTATTAGAAATACTAATATATGTTTTTTTTTTTTTTT
>NIJG01000055.1:16182-26906 GCA_002201625.1 Euglossa dilemma | reverse complement strand
TATATATATATAGTAACATAATGCATAAATACTATACAGCTATTACAAATAATACAAGAACAAATCTAACTTTTAATTATTTGGAAATGATTTAGAAATAATTATCTAATTATATGTATTGAAAAATATACACCGTTTAATAAAGAATGCAGTGTATCCTTAAACATTTTTCTAAATGCTAAAAATAGAGGATGTATGTACTAGACATCTATTTGACCTAAGCAAGTGAACTTAAATGCGTTCAACTTGTTTTTCACCAATAAGAAATCCACCGTTGCCACTTTATTTATAACCCCTTCTATTTCTATTTCGTAAATGTCATCGCGCGGCTTGCCCTGGCTAGCTAGTGAATCTCGAGAAATTTGACTCCAAAATAAAAACGCTATTTTTAACTATTTATTGCAACATTACGTTTGTTCCAGCAATAGTCCGTCATCTAGAATGTAATAAAAAAATAAACAGTACATCGTTTGCGATTCTATTTCTTTTTAATACAAAATTGTAAAGATAGATAGTAGAGTAGATATAGAGACTAAAATAATTAATATTTTTTATTGCTTCATTACTTAAACATTTCATCCCTTGCATTACAAAGGCGATGTTGTGGTTTTCTTTTTGCATAAATAATCGGATTGTGTGTGCTATTACAGTTCTAATAGTTATAAATACATGTTTATAATTATCCTCCGGAAGTCGTTCAAGAATCAACAAAGGAGGATGCCTGAGAAAATTCGATCGACTTTACTACGTAGCACATGTTTCACAAGACGCGGCGTGTAGAACTTCATACACTTAATAATTCTAGAATTATTCTATATAGTCTCTCCTGTAAGCCTTGAAAATATACCGTTCACGTTTCTGGAAAGACTGTGTTGTATGTATTGACACTGAATAAGATATTAGGTTTCCAACGTTAGGTGCATTTCATAAGGTTATCATTATAATCACAAGAATGGTACTTTCGCAAAATTCCTCTATACAATGCAATAAATTAAAGATTCTCTTGTTAATCATTATCAAGTCGTTGGTAATTAGACTTAATAATCAGATTCATTATCAATTGATTGAATCTTACAATTCATTGATGAATACTGTTTGCATATTTAATCATTCTATGATATAGTACAATTAACTCCGCTATTTAAATCCAAGTTCTCTTACAGTTTTATTCATCATCGATAAACAGAGTTTATTCCAATACTTAAAGAAACTTTACGATTCTAATAAAAGTTCAGAAAATGATAAAATAAAAAAATAAAACGTAATTCTACCACGATATTACAAATATCTCTTTCTCTTTAATATCACATAGAAAGTGGACAGGAGTAGATATAAGCTATTTTTGCCAAAATTACTTCAATTAATAATTTTATATTTTTAGAAGTAGTCAGTGTTAATATACATATAAAATGTTTGATATCGTTTCGGAATTATGCGAATAATATCATTAGAATTTCGTAACTTATCGACCGGTTCCTCGAGTATACGAATTTTTGAAAATTCTTTATTTAATATAGCGTTTGCGGAATTTTTATGAAAGTAGTTTCTATTAAAGATCCTTGTAAAATTAAATACAATGAATGCAAAGCAACTGTGAATCATGAGCGTAGAGAGAAGAGTGAAAGGGGCTGAGAAAGAGAATAGATACAGAAGAAAAGCTCGGATTTCTGCTACCGGTGTATCCCGAAACATAACGCGTTGGATCGCATCGAATGCGATCATTTACATTTCTACTAACATTTTTTATGTTAATGATTATAAATCTGATTGCAGTCAACAGTTCAGGAAAATGGTAAAAATGCAATAAAATTTAAGTTATCACTATGATCACTGGTTCATTTACAATCATCAATACCTTTCTAACAATAGCATTTACACTGTTCAATATACTAAAATAAACTTTTAAAATTCAGTAAAAGTATCATTAAATTAAACACTTTCTCTTCATTTTTAATATTCACAATTTCAATTCTTATGTGTACGATTACTTACAAATTTTAATCATATTAATAATCACTAGATTTCAATATTTCATCATTTATACAAGAATAAACAAATTTTCATTCAACATGTGGCCCGTAAACTCGGAAATTCGACTTGGCTTTTCTAAAAATACCCAGTGTACACGGAGGCAATTGGTTGTGTTGTATTTCGTCATTTAATTGCACGTGGATCCAAGTTATCTGATGACCAGATGAAACATGTTAGCCTCGTAATGCTCCTCGATTTTGGCAACGACATCTCTCTATCTGTCTCTGGTTTGTCGACATTATCGCAAGGTGTGTTAAAAAATACAAAACATTTATCTTGGCTATGAGAAAGGCAGTGCTCGGCTTCTCGCATATTGTAATACGCAGACGAAACCCGAGAGGCAGAGTGCCGGCGTCGATGTGCCACACAGGTTTATATTTATACAAGCCGACCAGCTTATAATAGCAACCCAGCCTCGCGTTTGTACAAAATGCATTCATATACCTTGCCTTAGGTCAAGCACTTGTCTCCCAGGTCTAACCAGATTTCCTTATATGATCATACTAAGGAACATATCTATGAATTGACACTTTCTCCCACATGCCCGCAATGCGAATAACCCATTGTTACTGCTGTTTATTTTGGTACGATGTTCATGAGATAATCCCCTCAATTACATTTTTATATCATCGATTGCAATTTCGACGACGAATTTCTTGTTACACTGCGAGAAATAACGTTAGAATTCCGTTAGAATCCTTCTGAGAATCAAAAAATAAAAATTCGACGAATTTTTATAAAAAATGTTAACTTGAAATTAGTTTAATGTTTGTCCTTAGGTTTCAAAAAGCACTTGGCTTTTAATACTAAGGCTATGAAACTTTCTTGGCCTTTTTTCTAAACTTTGCTTTGAAATAATGTACTTCTTTAATTCCCCATATTTCATTAAATACCATTTTAACGAAGAATTTAAATTAATTTAATAATTACGAAAATATATTGCTGAAAAATTCTTTGTCAAGTAGTTTAAGATTCACGTAAATACAGGAAAAAAAATTTGTAAAATGAGTTAAAATAAGTTTAGATAACTATTACTCTGAATTGTCCGCTCCTTTCATTTCTTTGGTATCCCAAAAAAAGGGATATATGATGTATGAGAGCACAGAATTAAGAATAGAGAAAAAGAACAAAAGAGATCGCATTTAATTAGAAATCCGTTCTATAAAGAGGTACTATACGAATCATGAAGTACGTCTAGACAAACGTTGCAATCTAGAATTCTGTGCCCAGTCTAGACGAAGGTCAAGAGTGAATCTATATAAAAATAGTGTAAGACTATTCCGTGTCAATCTTGGTACAATGAACTTAACGAATTAAACTTAACTTCTATTTTAATGTGACGGTATTAACTACGAGCTTGCAAATTTTATTCGGAATTCATTTTCAAATGCTACACTTTTGTGGTATTCATGTAATATAGTAATCCACTTTCTTTCTCTTTTTTCCAGATGTTTAAAAATTCTTTCATAGTATCATTTTTGATAAAACGATAAATTCCAAATAAGAAATAGGGAGTATCGAACATAACTACTCGATGAATACCACAATTTTGTTTCCTTTTCTTCCTTTATAAACAAAGATTTTTTATAGGTATATCGCGGGTTGCTGTTACATTATCGTGGCTCGCTCATCGATAAACATTAATATTATGGTAATAACATTAGGTAATCGCCAATTACGAAAATCTCCAATTAGATAATACGAATTAAATGTAATTAATGTTGAAACTAAATATTTACAATAAAATCAAGTTACTAAAACATGAAAGTTACAACTTATTGTTTTAGTATCTTTTAAAAAGATATTGAGTATGAGTATCTAGTATAAATAAAGTGACATTAGTAGGAAATTTTTCATATAGACGAAGCAATTTTACTGAGTTCAAAATAAATGTCGAGACAGAGGAAGTTTGGCAAAGAGCCGCAATTTCTCCCTCTAACGACTAAGAATAAACTCTAGGAATTCCACTGATAGTTACCTTATTTTATGTTGGAGGAATTTTATTCTAATACAGAAAGCAATACAAAAAAAGGTAGTACAAATTTTTTTACTCATAATTTCCTTACTTTGTTATTAGTATTCCTATTTTTTATGAGGCATAAATAATTTATTTTAATATAAATGAGAAAAACAAAATTATGTTTAATCAAATTTGTTAATTTTTTATTTCTAATTTTAAAGGGTGTGTCATGTTAGATTTTTAAATATGGCCGCTTAATTATGCCCACATGAGTATAATTGTACTGTTAAAAACAAAATGTAATAATTTAATATTTACAAATCATTTCAAAATGTAATTAAGAGAAAAGTAATTAATGACAAATTAGTTAATTATAACACAAAGTAAAAATATTAAATTCATATCAAGTTTCTATCAAAGAGCAAAGGAAGCTTTTACGCATGCGTCTAAAAGAAATATAAAACAGCGCGAATTGAAATGATGTTCACGAAATAATTAGAAAGAAACAAAAGCGTTTTAAGTCGTTGATAAGATATTATAAGAGAATAGTAATTTTTAGATGCCAACAATAAATTACACAAAAACAATTGAATAAAAATATGTAGTTTCAATGCTTTAAGAGGTTATTGCTCGTTGTCTATGGAAGATATAATTCATATGAAGGTCATTGGGTCAAGACCGGTTACCGGCGACGTTATCACACACCCCAAATGAACTCTCAATGAACGTAACCTTTAACAAGGTGCGTAAAAAGGGAAAAATTGAAATATACATTATAAGACTTGAACTTACTACCCATAGTTGCAAAAATTTGATTTCTTCTCCAACGAATCGATTTTCTACACTCAACACTTGCCGATGCCCGGATAACTAACAAGAAGCCGTACGCACTTCATCAGCGCTACAAAACGAGTAACGACTTACGATTCTCCTTCCATGTCATGTCACTATCCCCACCTTTTATACCGCGTGGCCCTTACTCTACTTTATCGACTGAAGATTCTATAGTTACTATCACCACGAATAAGATGTATAATAGATTTTGTAATAACAATTTTTTGACACTTTGACTGTAGATTTATTAACCATTGTTTTATAATATAACGTTAATAATATTAATGTTGTTAGTCGATATTAAATATCAAATTTTGGAACAATAAAATAATCTTTTTATACATTTAACAAAGTATAGTTCTTAATTAAGGAAAATTTAAGTTTTATATATAAGTTTTATTTAGTATATGCGAAAAATGATATTTTATACAATAATATTATGTTCAAGAGAAGGTAATGTAATTTTTATTATCAAAGTAATTTTTAGTGAAATATCCCTGTATGTTTAGTAATACCCACATGAATAATTATCAAATAAAAATGCGAATATATAATTGTTAGTAGAAAATAAAGATTAAGTAAAGAAACATTCAGTCGGTCGTTCATCTTACGCATAAATTAAATATAAACCGAAAATAATGAACACAATGCAATACATCTAATAATTCATATGTACGAATTTCACAGCCATTCGCGACACCTGCCGCGAAAACACTGCGGTAAGCGATGCGTCGTTTCAGTTCCGGGCGTTCCTCGACGACAAACAAACATGTATCGTGTAGCGGGAGGAGATACGACAGTGGACAAAATTCTAACGATTTGTTCGCTTGTGCGCTATAATCCTTCCAATTCTGGTGTAAACAGTTTGACACCATAAAATGTAGCTAACTCTTTAGACCGAATCCGTCGTGGTGACTGAAAAACTGCACATCCATGAGATCAACTTTCATTTCCCTTCAGCACGTTAACGTTCGCTGAGGAGTGGCGCGCAAAAAGATGGCCAGCTCGCCGACCAGTATCGAAAATCAAATAGACAGTTTTTTGGAACAGTTCAAACGCAGTGCCTCCCGCGCAATGGAGGAATCTCATAGATCCAGTTATAATGCTTGCAGCAGTAGTATCAGTCATAGCCGGAGTGGAAATTTGGATCTCGAGATTTTGGAAGCTGGTAAGTCAAAACTTTGTGATTTTAATATAATATATTGTTGTACCTGATTTAAATTTTACTTATTTTCTACTGTTCTTCCTATTATTTTTTTTAGTATATGCATGCTCTTTTAATTTCTCATTATTGTCGATTGATTTTTTGGGCGTTTCTTGTATATTTCAATGCACTCGTTTCCTAATGTCATCAATTTAAATATATTTAAGACAATTCTCCATAGTTTCCTTACTACGATTTTTGTCTAACTATATTCATTATAATCGTGTTTAATGTGTTTCATTATGAATGTTGTTAAGTTTTTAATTTTGCTAATACATACTTCTTTTGTTATAATTGTATCTGTAACTAATATATAAATATTTGTTTTAATAAAGTAATAATTATGTAAAGACACCTATCTTTTATGATGAAACTTAAAAATTATAATTTATTTAAATAACAAACACTTTATACATTACTTTTTAGAATTGTATCAAAATTATTACTACAATTATGTCATATAATGGAAGTTTTACTGCATATATATATTCATGTTCTTTTCCATAACATAAATGTAATGATCAAAAGAAATAACAACAAATAAATATATGGAGCTTTTGTAATCAAACATATTTTCAAATTTAGAATAAACTGATAGTATATTAAAATTATATTTATTTTGGTTTAAACATTTTGGTAGTAACACGCTTCAAGTCACGTGCAGTTACCCCTCTGTGGGAATTAAGTCTTTCGTGATTGGTTGTTTCTTCTTGCTTTTACCTCGATAGTGAAGCATTATGGCGTCGCATTTCTGGTAGGTTACGATAGAGGTCGTCGGCCGTTGTAGTTGTTTAATGGTGAGAAGTCATGAAACTGTAGGGTTGCAAAATACATTCAATAGACTTGTAAAAGAAAGTATCAAATCAATATACTATCATTTATATTATAATTATAAAATTTTGCATTCATATAAAATATCATTAAATTACTAATTAATTATTTTATTCTTGCGTGAAGTGATAGCGTTGCAGTTATTTCGTCATTAGGGTGCATAGGAATAATTGGAAGTACAAACTACGAGATTCAAATAAGAAACAGAAATCGGTATTATCATATTACATTAAATTGATACACGCGACAAAATTAAACTGACTCGTGCATCAGTAATAAAATACCTTGATAATAATAAATAAACGATAAATAAAATCATTACGCGAAGTGTTAACTTCATCGATAATACCGTGTGGTATTTTGTAACACATAAAAACCAACTGGTGAAATAAATAAAAAAAGAAAAACATGATTCTTCGACGAAAACCGGTGCATGGCTGCAATTGTCCCTGTCATCAGCATTGCTCGTCGAAATGTGCAGGTTTGAATTACATATTTTTTCTACTAATTTCTAAATTAATTTAATATTAACGTATATAAATGTTACTAAATTAGAATAATATGTCCACGTATAAAGTTCTGAAATTAAAATTACGAACAGCGCAAGCAATTATTATATTTTCTTTTCATAGCTTTGTTCAAGCTATAAACAGATTATTGATTTATAAGACTACCCTAATTATTTACATGTTAGCTTTAGTTATGTTATAAATAATCAGTATTATAATTAAACCGATATAATCTTAATTGATTGATAACTTATATTAATCTTCATTAATTTTATATATAAAACTCTTATAATATTCCTACAATTTTTAAAATATGTGTTATACATATGTATTTATTTCTGATATATTAATTTAAATAGTATTTTTCTTTCATTTGAATATATTTAAATATATCCTGTATTAACGTAATAATGAATTATTCTTTAAATATTTAATAGATAAATTTGTCACAATGTCTTTTATGTTATGTATCATATAATCGTATCATAATTAAATTAAATTTAAACTTTAAATTATATGATGGATATGTGAAATTTATCGGTATATTATTTTTCGACGATTTATACGAATATCACGTGAAAATTGTCCCATTTATACGGGACTGCTACTGTTATCCCCTCCACGAAATATTAAGAACTAGATTCGCCATATCGTTGAGCGTGTGCTTTATTGTGTTAACCGGTACTATTTAGATTTATAAGAAATTGGTACCGTGACAGTATACATTTACAAATGTGGTATTTTTTAAAAAACAATATAATTGACGTCGCTAAAATAGTTGCGAAGTCAAACTAAAAAAAGGTAAGTAAAATTTGACTTGCCACATACCATAAAGATGGAAAGCCATTGTTGTGTGTAGCGATTCTCAACCTTGTCAATGTCGGATGCATTTTTTAAAATAAAAATTATAGAAATAGATTCATTTCTGTTTTTATTGTTTATATCATATACTGAAGTTTCGTTTATTCGATTTTATACTTCTTATATAAATACTTTTTGTTTAACAAATTTTATGATTGGTATAAAGCATACATAAGTGACATTGTAATCAGCTGATCATTTGTTTGGAATCTTTATTTGAAGTTTTTATTATATGATATTTTATAAATACATATCACATTTCTAGTTTTAATTTTCTTCATTTTCGTTCGTATAGTTTTATCATTGAAATATTACAGTTTACCAGAATATATAAAGTGTATAAAAGCCAACTCACATAATATTAAATGGAATATGGATACTAATTTATGTGAAAAAAATGAGGTAGTAATGCAAGCAGATATATTGCAAAATACGTTATGTAATAAAAGCCAAAAGATAGAAGTATCTAATTGTCAATGTATGGTTAATGATGAGTTGACATATATACAAACAAGAGAAAAGGTAAGTGAACATCTGTATTTAATTTATATGAAAATGGGTCTTAGGCTTGTCATAATAATATGTTCCGATATCAATTTTACTTTTAATTTTATAATAACTAAATTATATTAAAGCATAAAATTATGTGAATAATATACTAATAGCATTTTGTATAACATATGAAAGTCTTTCATATTACAGAAAACACATATGGATACAACAAGTACAGCCTTCAAGCCAAAGAAGAATGTGACAAAAACGAAGGTGAAGAAGCATAAAAGTGAAGGAGAATCAAATTCTGAATCTACAAAGTTAGAAGATAATCTAACTCAAGTATTAGAAAGATTTAGAAGAGGTTGCGAATGTCAAGATGATCAGTGCTTTAGAGGCTTAAATCCTGAAACAGTGTATCGCCACAGACTGAATATTGCAGAGTTAACCAAGGGTGAACATGACATGTATTTAATGGGTGTTACAATGGCCTGTTTAACTAATCCATATGAGACAGCACGGCATACAGAACGACGTAGATTACGTGCACAATATGTATATCAGGGTAGAAGAGTTTGTTTAGATGCTTTTTTATATTTAGAGAACTGTACGCATTATCAAATAAAACGAATTAGGAAACATTTAATGACTCATGGTGTCACACCACGAGTTCATGGTAATCATGGAAAAATACCACACAACACATTTTCTTTAGATATTTATAAAATTGCTACAGAATTTTTAAAAAATTTTATTGAATTACAAGAAACGAAACAAAAAACAAAGATTGCAAAAAATGCACAATTACATCTTCCATCAGATATTACACGTAAAATAGTGTATGATTCATATATACAGTATTGTAGAAAAATATCTCCTGATATAAAAATAATGGGATATTCAACATTTAGGAGATTTATGAAAGTTCAATTTCCACAAGTAAAATTTGCAAAATTAGAATTCATGATTAGAAGTCAGAGTATACAAAATCAAGGATGTAGTAAAAGTGACTTGGAGAAGAAGGATGTAAATGATGATGGACCATCTGAATCAGCAGATTTGGTAACAGAGGGTAGTACCTTATTACCTTTATTAATTGCTAGTGAAACAGGACAAAGTGATACTTACTTTTTAACACCAGTTAACAAACTACAAGATGGTATAAGTTATCAGATAACTACAAGTGGACTTCTAGTCAATAAACCAGCATTACCTGTCTAGGATAAGTGATGACTATAGAATAAAGTTGTTAATATTTAATATTTAAATATAATCATGAAGATATTCATAAATGAAAAAATATATATCCAAAATGAATATTTAAGGAATATTTTAAACAATAGATTTTATAAAGCAATAATGTACAGATATGCAATAAAATGCTTATATTTTCTTTATATGGTTATATTGTCATAGTTAAAACATATTGTTTGAAGTAAACTAAATGTTCAGAAAATAGTATATTAATGATTTTTTTATTAGTTAATAACAATGTGCTTATCAATTATTAAGTATCTTATGGTATTTTCCATATTATTTTACTTCATGAAAATATTCATGTTATAAATTAAATTTTTTTAATTAAAGAATATTTTATCAAAGAAAAAGTAATCATAATTTATGATTTGATGTGTGATCATGTTATATTGATATTTACAATCTGTAAAACAGATATATAATAAATAGTATGAATAATAAATAATTTGTATTTTTGTAATTTATGAGTACTTTTTTTTATTACCTTATATTAATAATTTGAAATAACTGTGTATTTTAAACAAGAATAATTCAAAAATATAGAAATATCATTATATTCTATCAGTGTCTCTCAAATTACATTTATAACTTATAATTTACATTTATTAAAATCAAGTATTTTAAGAAGTTAATAAAACTTTATAAATAAATGTTTAAACAATTATTTAAATATGATATAATACAAGTTTAATTTTTAATAAATAATTTATATACTATTGCTATATACTATATGCTTATTCTGGAA
>NIJG01000054.1:996391-1019973 GCA_002201625.1 Euglossa dilemma | reverse complement strand
ATTATTCCCTGACAGTATACAAATCCAAATATAAGAAATAAAAGAACGATAATTGGAATTTTTTCCTCAAAACTGTATTTATAATCGCAATAATAATACATATAATGACGAACTTAAATAATTAAAATATTTCATACCACGAAAATATTTTCATTTGCAACGCGAGTAATTATTTTACTGTTAAATAAAGGAACAGAGTGTTCGAAAATATATTAAAGTACTATCGTTTAGGCTTATGTAGCTTTGAATATCATTCAGTAGTCACAATCGATTCCACTCGACTTCCAATAAAAAGATATAACCCCAAACCCTGCCAAAAAATATATTCGGAACTATTAAAATATTATTTTTATAATATCGATAGCTAGCAATCCTCATTACTGTATAAATTAATCATCATTAATAAAATAATTTTCTTATTTCTATTTTTTCATTTTTAACTAATTACTACTTTCTCTTCCCTTTCTTCTTTCTATGTGAAAGTGGGATTCATTGACTCAAATACTGAATAAATTAAACTCCATTATTAAGTTTATATCGCTTCATCAATAAACTATTTTTCTTACTTCCTATTTTTTATTTTTAACTAATTTTGTTTCTTATATACCATTTTCTTTTTCTTCCCTTTTACTATATGAAAGTGACTTTCATTGGCCCAATTACTAAATAAATTAAACTCCATTAATAATGTTGACATCGTTTCACCAGTGAATTAATTTTCTTATTTCTTTCTTCTCATTTTCAACTAATTTTATTATTACATACTACTTCCTTTTTTTATGTAAAAGTGAGTTTCATTAACCCAATTATTAAATGAATTAAACCTCAATAATAACGTTTATATCTCATCACCAATAAACTAATTCCCTTCCTTCCAATTTTTATTTATAACTAATTTCATTCTGATGTACCACTTTCTCCTTCTTTCCTTTCTTCTATGTGAAAGTTTCATTGACCCAACCACTAAATGAATTAAACTTCGTTAATACAATTTACACCTTTTCACCAATAAATTAATTTTCCCCTTTCCTTTAATTTTCAAGTAATTTCATTATTACATGTTACTTCCTTTCCTCATTTTCTTCCATATCGAAGCAAATAAATGATAAAAATAAATAAACTAACAGTAATTTACGACAAAGTACAGTCACTAATCTAATTCTACCTTGTCAATAAAACAAGACCACGAACTTAACGATCAAACTTTACCGTTAAAACATAAAACTCGGCCTGTTCCCCCAAAAAATGACATAATCCCATCTGTCCTGCTGTTCGAAATGCATCGAAGGACAGAAACGAAGCATTCAACTGCAATCCGAGCTGTGGAACACTCACGAAGGGCGGCCATGTTTTCGAAGGCGTCCAAGAATGTCGCTTGGCTGTTGTTTTGCCTTTAGCGCGACCGCCACCGCCATCAGTACCACCCTTGCAGAATTTTCTTTCCCGCGCACCCCTCTGCCCCGCGACTTTCACACTACCAGCACCGACGCGCTCTCTCCCACACCACCCTTTCTCCTTTCATCTTATTTTTTTCCTTCTTCCTGTTTTAGTTTTTGTGATCTGGTTTTTGGCTAGGTTTAGCTTTCACTAAAGACTTTTTGCGATTTTACAAGCGTCGAGTTGGGTCGTAAGGCCTCGTGCAAACCTTGACGAAGGTTCTCGGAGAATTCAACACCCAATTTGTAGAGATGAAGGCCTGTTTAATTGCGATATCCATTATTCCTTCTTAATTCATCTTATTTTTTCCTTTTCCTTTTCTTTATTCTTCATGGTCTAGTTCTTGGAAAGGTTCAGTCTTTACTAAAGATTCTCTGTGATTTTAAAAGCGTCGAGTTGAGTCGTAAGGCCTCGAGCAAATAAATGACAAAGACGAAGACTTCTTCGTGTCCTTTTTCTGACGAAGATTCTCGGAAAATTAAACACCCACTTTGTAGAATTATTAGCATGTTTAATTGCGATATCCATTACTCCTTCCCGATTTAACTTATTTTTCCTTTTTTATTCTTTGTGATCTGATTTTTGACAAGGTTCAGCCTTCACTAGCGATTCTCTGCGATTTTCCAGGCGTCGAGTTGGGTTATGAGGTTCTGAAAAAATTCAACCCTCAATTTGTAGAGTCGGTAGCCTGTTTAATTCCCAATTCATCTTATTTTTTCTTTTTTTCCTTTTTTATTCTTCATGGTTTGCTTTTTGGCGAGGTTTAGCCTTCACTAGCGATTCTCTACGATTTTCCAGGCACCGAGTTGGGTTATAAGGCCTCATGCAAGGTTCTGAGAAAATTCAACTCCTAATTTGTAGAGTTACTATCCTGTTTAATTCTCGATTCATCTTATTTTTCTTTTTTTTCCTTTTTTATTCTTCGTGGTCTGGTTTTTTCGCAAGGTTTAGTTTTTATTAGCAACTCTCCGCGATTTTCCAGGCGTGAAGTTGGGTCGTAAGGCCTCTAAGGGAAAATTCAACCCCCAATTTGCGAGGTTAGCGTCCAGTTTAATTGCGATAACTACTACCTCTTCGAGAGATCTTGTCTTTCCGTTTCCCGGCTCTTCACTAGCGCTTCTTAGCGATTTCCGAAGCTTCGAGCTGGCTGATAAGGGGTTGCGTAGTCCTAACGAAGGTCCTGAAAATATTCAAGCCCCAATTCGCGGGGTTGGCGGCCCGTTTAATCGCCATATCCGCTAGCTCCTCGCGATCCGTCTTATTTATCGTTTATCCTTCTTCTTCACGGTCTGATCCTTCTCGAGGTTGCCTGTTTTCGCTTCACCGAGGCGTCCACCGACTCCGGCAACCCCTGACGGAGGTTCTGAAAAAATTCAACCCCCAATTTGCGGGGCTGGTAGCCAGTTTAATTGCGATATTCAGTACCTCTCGGCGATTCATCTCCTTGGTCTGGTTTTCGGCGAGGTTGTCTCTTTCCGTTTCATGGCTCCTTTACTCGTGTCTCTTCGTGATTTTCGAGGCGTCGAGCTGGCTCATAAGGGCTCGTTGCTCGTTAATCTTCCGACGGTTCTCTGCTTCCTCTTTTTTCCTTCCTTCCTTCTTCCTTCGTTCCTCCTTTTTTTTTTCCTCTCTTTTTTTGACCTCATCGCGGCACCGCGGCTGCCCGGGAATAATAATGAGACTAATCCGTCCGACACACCCTGTACATTAATTCCTTGCACGGCCCGCTCCTCCGGACCGACCACTTGAAAGTCTTACCGGTACGAATTGCGTTTCCTCGAGAGTAATCNCACCCTGTACATTAATTCCTTGCACGGCCCGCTCCTCCGGACCGACCACTTGAAAGTCTTACCGGTACGAATTGCGTTTCCTCGAGAGTAATCGCGCGACAAGGGGCACGCATTAATGGTCCAATAAAAATATCCCGTTCGCGTGTGTTTATGATTCCGCGAGGCTCGATCTGGCGGATATGAATCACTGGGCGTTCGCTTTGAGATCGCTGCTTCCAACTTTGCACGAATGAGCCATAAATTTTGATTATTAATGGTCGCTGGTAGCCACTGTGGATGGTAATTTATTAGGCAGCTTAGCGGTAATTAAGAGCGGTGTTAATGATTGATGCTGTTGGATATTATATTGTTATAAATGTTTCGGGGGAAAATTACTGGCTTTCGGATAAAGTAACAGTTTCCTTTGGCATATTAATTTTCTGCATTTTCGCTTAATCGTACGAAGGAAAATTCAGACACGAGCTATTTGGTTCAGGAAATTACAAGATCTAATTGCATTAATCTTCCACAATCAGAATTTTTTAAAACCATTGACTACGTTTCTTGCACTTCAAGTGTGAATCTGTGCAAAAATGTAGCAATTTAAAAATTATTTTTGCACAATCTAATCGCGTTCTATTATAGTAAAATACAGTGAAGTACTAACGAACAAGCGAAATGAAATTTTATAAACTTCCCTGCTCCAAGATTTATGGTATTATAGAATCTTAGCTAATAATAGTAATTAATAACCTCGTTAACTGCTAACGAATAAAAAAAATATTCCGTTTAAAAAAAGTAACTCCTATATTTTTCCACATATCATGAATATTTCTTAAATACATTCAGTTTCTTTCGAGATATTCCATACAAAACAATAATCTCTACAATAATTTTAACGACAGCATCTGACGTACAGCATGCATGTCCAACACAAAGCTATTTAACGAAAAATTGGCCACGATTCGTCACCGAAAACCCGCCCAAAAGGAAAAAAATAGAAAAAAAAAGAATACACCACATCGAGTGTCTCCCCATTAGCCTCCACGAGGACGCTAACGCACGAGCATAATGCAGAGTTTACAGTGGCGGCACACCACCCCTTTCGCCACGCTGTGGGATGCTATGCACCCCTGTAACCAGTCTAATTGCGATATCGCCTTTTTTTCGGTCGGTTCTCTTTTTTCTCCTCGCGGCTCGCCGGCTCTCCTCTCGTCTATCGTTTTTTGCCCGTTATTTTCCTGCCACCCGGTAATTATGTGGGCGCGGTGGACCAAACAAGGGAAGGAGCCGCGGTGGTGAAGAAAAAAGTCGTTTTGCATATTTAAATCCGCTGGGAGAGCGGGCAGGAGCGCGACGCATCGGCCAGGGGTGGCGCGAGAGAGAGACGGAGAAAGGGGTTGCTCGAGTTATCCGTTCGGAGAGAGAAAAAGAGAGAGAGAGAGAGACGGGGCAAGGGCGCGTGCGCCACGACAATGGACCGTGTTTGCACACCCGAAAATTGGCCGGCGCAGAAAAACAGGCGGCTGTCTCTCGGCATGAGACGAAGGAGAAAAAAAACAGAAGAAAAAAAGGAGGAAAGAAAGGAAACGTTGGTGGACGCAGGGAAAATTGGGAGGGAGGCTAATCGAAGGACACGCGTTAAATATCTTCGACCTCGTCACGCTCACAAAGGGTTTCTACAATTCGAACGAGATAATTAGGGGTGTTAGGATACTTTAGTCGAGAATGCAGGTTAATTTAAATGACGTGCAACCACATGCACGACCATAACGTTTGATAGAAAATAGTATGCATATACTTATATATGCTTTATGGTGTTAGGTTTGGGTTAAGTTCTGGGACTAGACTGACTGATTTCAGGAAAATGAATGTTGGTCCTGAAAAATCAACGATACTAGGAACAGAAAATTCAAACAAGTGTTTGCAAATGTATAGAACAGTGGGTCGTAGAGTTTAAGCCTGTGTCGCATGGTTGATAACAATAAGAGTAGTAGAATTATTGTATATCCTAATATAATTTTTTGTGTGAGTAAAAAGAAATGCATTATTTTTATAATTTTAAATGGATTTCTTTTTCCACAACCTAATACATATGTGCCCGTAATTACAAAAGTGGTCTAAGTCAAAATTTAAAAGAAATAAGTTTTTCAGTTATTTCACACCACATTATTTGTGACTTAAACCACTTTCATAATTCTGAGCACATTCTATAGCAATAATGCAGATTCTAAACCTATTATTTATGCAATAAAATTTGCTCTCCATGATATTGTTGGTATTTAGCGGCATTCGTGGCTGTGAACAAATTGGTGTTATAGTAATTAATGGTGAGTAATTTGTTCCTGTGTCGAGTGATAATGAAGAAGTAGAACAATTTAATAAAAGGACTTTTTATTTTTCGAGAGTCAAAGTAGATTAGATATCGAATTTTATTCTCATCGCTTATTAAGGTTCTGTGAATTATTACATTTAACTATACCGATTGGAATCCTATTAGTCTAGTAGTTTATTATCCTTAGATGACTGTCGTTTGATTTTTAGCTATAATACGTTTCGACGGTTTCAGTTGTAAACGGGGAAAATTAATGAACCGAGAATGCAGTTTTATGCGTTCGATATCATACAGCGTTCTGCATTGGTTGTTGATATCGAAGAGAAAATAACGCAATAATGGAGTCCAGAGAGATTTTTCGGCAATTGAAGAAAATATAGCGTTCTAAATTTTTTGCGCCTGTTTTAGATCAGTTTTACGTGGAGTGTAATTATTTGTTAATTGTGGACACCAAGAATATGAAATTTAACGATCGAGAGAAATAAATTCGAATCTCATAATTTTAAAAACCTCATCAAAGAATTTTTGAGACAATGATTGATCGGAAATAATATCTTGATTGATTCAAGAATGCAATTCAAATAACTATTTCTTCATTTTTTTAACCAACAACTTACGTATCTGCATTTCTAAATTTTTGTCAAATTAAATTTTATTACAAAAGGATGTGTTTAATAGCAACATATCACTGTTTCAACAATTCTAAGAACCAAAAGAATATCTTGGATGCATTACGATTAATATTAACAAACGACACAGAATGAAGAAATCTTCCATTTCCTGTTCTTTTGTTGCCTAATTATTTACAAACAGTGCACTCGGCGATTTTTTCATTACAGAAGAATAGTAATTCGAAGAATTTCTGCCGTAAAGTCGAAATTATATACAAATTAAGACATAGAATTATTTTACTTTTCACGCATTCCACGTATTGTTAGATAATTTTAAATTTCACATATTAATTAACATTGATCTTTAGAATCTGATAAAACGACGACCAAGGATCGTCTCTCGAGTGCAAAGGGTTGACAGAAACTTTGACAAAATACACGTATCTCTTACCACAAGTTATGTTCGTATTGCAGCTTACGTAACGAAGGAAAAGTTTGCAGATAAAACAAACAGCTTGTAGACCAGCAACAAATTACGCCAACATATTTCTCGCGAAGCTTCCCGTGATCTTTCATAATTTTGCGGAACACCGGTTAAGAACTTACTGATTTAAGGCTTGGTACTTTAGAATTAGGTACTTTACTTCAGCCACTCGAGGATCGCGAGAGATTAATAGGAAATACCAAAACCTTCGTAGCACATATATACATACAAAACTTTAACTCGCTCGCAAGGCAAGGATCTATCCAAAAGACCTAATCTCGCGAGTGATATTTATAAGATCAGGATAATAAAATTGACTCACCTTAGGATTCCATTCTTAAAACGAACGGAAACGAATTTTCCTGAAAATCGAACGGAATGGAAAATTCGGTTGGAAATTAATCACGACGGCAAACAGCGTCTTCTTCCATTCAGGTGGCCGGACGCAATCGTGCATCATTGGCGTCGACATGCGTCGTTGTGGATACACGGACGTAGCCGAGCATCGATCGTCCGGATTAGTCGGATCCAATTTTCTGCGGACGATAAATTAGAATTTATGAAATGAGCGTGGAAGGCAACGCGAGTCCTTGGAGGGTGAAGCCTTGCGAGGGAGGTCCACTTTCTCTCTCCCTCTCTCCTGCGGGACTCTTCACCCCCGCGCATAAAAAAGCGCCCCATGCACACCCCCTCGCAGACCGGAACTAATAGTTTTTTCCTCCTTTTTTTCACACGCTGGCCCACCGCCTGCGAGACGGGATCGCCTCGTTTCGATCATCAAAATTGTTCATTTCCACGAGATAGCATCGTTCTCGATATATGATATTCGTATTATATGTCTTTGTTGTGGTGGTCATTTATCGCGCTGGTTTATCGTTCGCGTATATAATTCTTATTTGATCGAGATATTGTGTTGTTTAGAGCAAGTTATCGCTGCGCGTTTAATTTCCGATTGGATTTCGTGTCAGGTTTATATCAAGATTGTTAGGTATTCGTTTGGAATTATTTAAAGTTATTGGGAATTATTTAGAATTATTAATTGTTAGAGAAATTATTATTAGGATCGTTGAAAATTGTTGGGAATTATCAAGGTTGATGGTAATTATTGGGAATTATTATAAGAATTTATTATTTATATGTAAAGATATAATAATATAGAAGTAGATATGATACTATACACTATACTATAATATTATATATAGATAGACAGATAGATATTAGAATTATTATTAATAGATATATATTATTATGAATGTACATATATAATTTTTAGGAATTACTAAGAAAATATTCAGAATTTCAGTTGCATTGCATCGTTATATTGTCTAGTCATCTTAATGGTAATATTTAGAAATATTTTCTATATCCAATAATAGTTCTTATATAAAAACTAATTCGTACTACTTTAATATAATTGTATTTTCTTTCGATTATAGGTGTAATGTATAAATTATTTCTAAATTTTACCAAGTGTAAGTATATATGTGGTAATAAATAAATGTTATTTAATTTTGATGGAAAATGGAATTGTAGATCATTGTAACCTTTACATTTATTTTTATATTCCCACGTTCATCTTTCTTAAACAATTTATTTTTAATGTAGTATTATTCCATGATTACTCGTTCTTTACCTAATAAACTCAAACTCGAAAAACAAAATAAATCAAAGATTCTTCGTCCACGCAAATTACTAATAAATCCTCCTTTTTGTTAATATTTTTGGAAGACGTTTAGTCGAGTAAAATTTCATCGATATTTCGAGGAAGGACACCGTTCCACCATTGTTCTCCGACTTCTTTATGGGCAAGAATATTGGTATTCAACGAAATAGGACGAACCGTTCGATAGACATCGAGGACCGACAGATGTTTCCCATTTTTTTCACACTCTTTCCTCTGCCGGTGGAACACCGTTATTTTCGCAAAAAAATTTCCCGAAACCGATCGGCTGCGCGCACACGATCACAAAATGTTCCACGCAGCGGACAGCTCATCGAACCGATCGTTTTCTTTCAAAGGGAACCCTCTTTTACAAAACGCTGGAAATGTGACTCTTGCATACTCTAAAAGAGTAGGTGAAAGAAAATTTGAAAAATTCTCCGCGTCTCTCGCCTTTTATAACGAGCACGGAGAAATAGAAGTTTCTTCCTTCAATTTTTCCTTGTTAAAGAAATTGTTCCAAGAACGTTTATAGTTTACGTGCCGTTGATATTTCACGATACACTTATTTTCCATGAATTTCTAATTGCAGTAGCAGTATTTAAATATTTTTTGGCTATGTAAGGTAGATTAAAATTATGTTTGATATGATGTAGCGTATCTTATACTAATTTATTCTCTGTTTTATACCTTTTATTCCTAAATATATATTTTTTAGTCAATTCGGTGTAATATAATACTAAACAATATATTTTATAGTGTTATAACACATAAATCAATTTAGTGGTTTATATAAGAGAATATAAACTTCAATTGACATAATATAATGCATCCTCTATGAAACAAGAAATTTCAATCAAATTATAATACATTTTTGAACATTTCTGGTACGTATCAGATAATTTAGAATCTCGTACAAAATCACCTAATATTATTATTTGACACTTCGCTTTTACAAAACGAAAAATTTCGTATTTCAAAACGTTTCACGAAATTTGAAAAATTCCAATTACGAAACCATCTATCATCGAATATTTATCATTTGCACGGCGCAGTTTAAGACGATATCGTTTAATCCGATATGTCTCAGCGAGACGACAAAAATTTCGCACGAAAGCTCCAATTACAAGCGTCGAAAGAAACCGCAGGATATAACTGTTTCTGCGCTCTCGGGTCACAATGCAGGGGAAAAAGATGCGTAGATAGGTAAATGGACGATCTCGAGTGCGATTACAACGGTCACTAATTTTTTACCCCAAAGATTATAAGGATGCTGGTCATTTCCTGGCGAGCCGCTCGTGTAATCCTATCGTGATACACTCGGATATAGGAGTTTTTCTGGAGAAAAAAATCCTGAAAATCCCGTAATCCCGGATGGACAGGAATAACGAGTGTTTGATGACGGACAGCGCAGGGCTCCGTGAAACCACCCAGCGGCTCGTAAATTCTCTGGGGGTAGCGACGTGAGAATAAAAAAAAACCTGGGGCACGCGCTTCTCGGGGCACCGGTCTATACCCCCGCGATCGTAGAAAGGGACAGGAAGTAGGACCCACGGTTGAAAAAAATCTCTTTATCCTGCCGATTGCGTTCTGAGACAAAGCGTGTTTCGATTAACCGACGTAAATATTATTCATTAATGTCTCGTTTCGCCACTCCTTTGTCTTTCTCTTCGAAATTTATTATTCGCCGTTCGTGCAGTTTAAATTTTCAATCTGCTTCGTTTCGAATCTGGTAAAACACATATTAACGAATACAAAAACGAGAAACAACAGAAATGTAATAAGAAAAATGTAGTAACTCTCAACAAGCTTAATATGAAACAAGTTGTAACTGAAAAATCAAGAAAGAAAGTAAAGTAATCTCACATTTTTTAAGATGAAAAATTGTTCATACGTAGATTCATAGATAAAGTTGATCTGGAAATTCCATGGAATGATATTAATTTTGCGAGGTCGTTATGAAAACTTTGTGATTGCGAAATAAAATATAAATTGATTAAATTATCTCGTAGAAATTAAAACTGTTATTTAATAGCTATAATAACAACAGCGACAGAATAAATTATTTCTCAGATTTAACACGTTGATACTAACTCGAAGAAGCATTTTATGACTCTTCAATTGGTTAATTCCATATATTTTAATTATAATATAAATATATACCAATCACTGCATTCAATCCATATGATTATTCAACATAACTACCCTCTGAATGAATCAGATAAAATAAATTGATTAGTTTTCGCTTCGAGGTAAATGTTTCAAATCGTAGATCATTATCATGGATTAATAAACTAATAACCAGGGATGATAATCACGATGAACCGGTACAAATTATTTCGTCGTCGTAAAAACTGTACAGAGAGGAATTTATATCGTCATTAAATTATTTTACCAGTCGCCAGGAGCACACGCGGAGGCTGAAAAATTCCGTGAACATCTCGGTCCCCTAGCTACCCAGGTTGGGTAGGTGAGTGACCCCCTTCGGTTTTTATACAAGGGTTTTCCAGAGGGGGGAGCGTTTTTTTTTATTCCTAGGGCACCCGTGCTTGGGGTGGAGATCTTTTTTTATAGGCCAGCATCTGTACCCCCGTGGCTAGGAAAGCGAAATTTTTCAGCCAGCCAGTCACTCACCTGGCTCACTTCGGTACGGTGAGTCTTTGGAAAACTTGTTCCCGTAATCGTCGAATATATCCTTCCTGCGTCGATCGTGAAAAATCTTGCCGGTTCGAAGAAGAAACGTTACTTACAGGTAACAGGTAGTGTCGATCATGTGACTATCGGACTAAGTGTCACCAGTGCGTGGAACGAGCAGTTGGATCGACCGTAGTTCGACAAATGTCATTGCTAACGCCCGTGGGTATGTTTCATAATTCTCCTATTGTCTATTTAGAATTACTGACGAAAGATGAGAAGTAACGAATTTCCGAAGTTTTGGATATTCTTTATCTTTCATTGAAATTACCGATCTGTAATGTATATGTGAGTACGATGTATACTAAGTGCATTTGCTATAAATTAATATGGTATAATTGTGACTCTGTGTGAAAATGAAATATCCATGGTAGTTATAGTATTAAGATCGAAAGATCTTCCATCTAATTTTTAATCTCAATGTATGTACGAATCTCAAAAATTCGCGAATCATTCGTGTTTCTTACCTTATGTCAGAAGTATATGTAGTTTTGAAGAGCGAAGTATCGTATAATTGTAAAAGCTATTGTTTTATGTGTATGAGTAATTATAGATTTTTCAATTAACACTAGAACTACAGATAATGAGTATGTATATTTCACACGAATGAAGATAATTGTAATGATACAGGAGAGAATAATAATTATAAACAATTATGTTACGATCTGGATGATAGCGAGCATAAATTTTGTCCAAGACAGTTCCTATATTTTCTAATAAAATATTAGAAACAAGTCATTCTGACCCCTTTGCTATTCTGATCATCAGTCGATGATAATCGAGAGCAGAAATATCACATCTTCGCTGAAAATCCAATTGTCATATTTAATAGCATTACAAGGACACGTGTGAAACATTTCCCAAACTTAAGGAAACGTCTATCGACGTCTGAAAAAGCAAGTAAAATAATCGATAAAACTCGAAACATGGAAAGAAAGCTTAATTTCCACGTACCAGGCGCGTGGAAAGGAGGAAAAAATTCATTCATCGAAAGTCAGAGAGTCGACAATAACTTCTCTCTCTCCGTCTTCCTGGCCTTCCATTAAAAAGAAAATGCTTTTTTCCTCGGTCCTGGTTCCCTCGAGATTAAAACATTCGCGAACGAGTCGTGAACTCGTTTGTCGTTTATGCTCTCACCCCACGTCCATCTTCCTTCTCTCCCTCTCGTTCTGTCCCTCTTCGGGCCGCGACAAGATGAGTCGGATAACGAAGCGACCTCGTCATGGAACTAATTTTCTGTAATTTCTCAAAAAAAAAAAAGGAAGAAAGAGAGCGAGGAAAAGGGAAGAGAGAGACACGAGCAAGGGGTGTGGAAGAACAGAGGAAGAGGAGCGAGCGCGAGCTTTTCTGGACGTTACCCCTGCAACCCCTCGATACGCTCCCGGAGACTTGCTGGCACGTCGCTGTTGGCCTCCAGAAGAAAAAGATGGAAAAGAGAAAGAAAGGTAAACACGAGGAAGAAAAGAGCAGCGACGGCGAGGATGGAGTGGGGAGGCGGCAGGCGAGAGAAAAGAAAAATAATCTCTTATATACGACGCCCACGGTGTAATGGAGGGTATTTCGCGCTGCAAAACACCCGAGCCACCCCACGCCAACCCTCTCCTTCTCGCTGCTCATCCCTGGCCGCGCCACGACGTTGAAAATAATATCTATCTCTCGCGAGCGACGAGTGGGAACGCCGAAGAAGATCTAGCTGAAAATGGAAGGAGAGAGCTAGCTGGAGAAGAGCAGGGTAGGGGCGCGATGGAAACGCGTGTATAAGTAGATGCTTGATGTAGCCGCGTTATATCATCTAGAGAGAGGGAGAGAAGCGCAATTTCCATGGGATCTCCGGAGCTACGGGGAATCAAGACGATTTCATTGGGTTAATGGTAATTAGGGGAGGTGTTTATGGCTCGTTTGCCGTGGACAGGTACGACGAATCGCCATATTTTTTCCCCTTTTTCTCCGCGTTTTTTTCAGTTCATTGTCTGCGTTGGTAATGGAGTTAATAACGCCGGGCTCTGGCCGGGGCCGATGGTTTTTGTTGGAACGAAACGCACGGAGTTAAGGAGTTTTGCTTATGCGAATGGCCATTACCGGTGACGGGACGAATGCGAGTGGGGCCATTGATAGAAATGATGATCCCGGGGCGAGGGGAGGGCAGGTTTGCGTTCGCATGAGTAAACGCCTGACTGGGCAAGAAAGGCCGAGTTGGAGAAAAGAACGTAAAACGAATCGGGGAAAAGGGAAGAACCAGAAAGTCATTGACGGAGGATGTAAGGGAACTCGAAGATCCATGGAAACCAAAGAGCCACGATGTAACCTACCAGTCGAACTCTTTATCGTCTTATATCCAACGACAGAAATTCGCTCCCTCGAAAATTAGTCGGCGAAAAAGATCAAAACTGTGGCAATTAAACTCATTCATTAAAGCGATAGATTTTTTATCGCTATTTTCTCTGGAGAAAATAACAAAATCTTTCGAAAAGGAACTTTCAAAAAGGAAAACGAGATTAATAAAATTATGGGAATTATATAAATCTTTAATACAAGAAGAGAAGAGAAATAATTGGAGAATAGAACTAGCCTCTAACTCAATGATTTACGACGATAGATCTTTGATCGGTATTTTTTCTCGAGAAAATAACAGGATTTTTTAGAAAAAGATACATGGAAAAGGAAAAGGAGAATAATGAAATTACAGAAATTTGTTATATCTTTAATAGAAGAGAGGAGGAATAATTGGAGAATAGAACTAGCTCCTAACTCGATGATTTACGACGATAGATCTTTGATCCGTATTAAACAGCTGTGCGCGTTATTTTCTCTGGAGAAAATAACAGGATCTTTGGAATGAATGGTTTTTCCAGAGCGTATTTTCGAATTCTCTGAAAATGATCTGTCGCAGGATCCCGGTAGGCAAGAGGAATTTATTCGCAGCTTCTGTCCATAATTCGACGAATCCATGAATGCGACGTGGTCGCAGTTACGCGAATATTTATGGGCTATTGATTTTAAAGAAGGACTCGTGAATTATTTCGCTGAAAGTCCTAAGCACATACGGCTAGGCAAGAGGAATTTATTCGCAGCTTCTGTCCATAATTCGACGAATCCATGAATGCGACGTGGTCGCAGTTACGCGAATATTTATGGGCTATTGATTTTAAAGAAGGACTCGTGAATTATTTCGCTGAAAGTCCTAAGCACATACGTCTCGCTGACGGAAAAAGTCCGAAGCGCTTGAAAAAGAGAGAAGAGAAAGCAGATTGTCACGGGGAAATAATAGATCTCAAGCGGAGGCACAAAAACTGGAATAATAGACGCAACTTTCGAACGGATAAATCAAGCGGAATCGTATCACGATAAATAAAAGTAAATAACGCCAGTGATTCATAATTAAGGAGTCGGACAGCCCATCGGGAGTGGGGGAACGAAACGAGGTAACCAAAGGGAGAAGAAAACGAGAAAATATGCTCTATATATCTCATTTCTAACAATTGCATAAATACCAGAAATTCTCCCAAAATCGAGACGAATTTTTCGCCGATTCTTATAGTTTACAAATTTATCTTAAGAACTCTGGGATAATTTCGACGATAGTTGAAACATCGGCAAAGTTTTACGGGAATTTTAATGTGAATCGAAGAAACAGTTTATACGGAGAATTATTTTAACTTCCTCATAGCGAAGGTATATTCATGAACGGTAACGAACAAGATCCATCCCGTGGAACGATTGAAAAGGAAAGATTACTACGTGCAGCCTCTTGGCCAGGAGAAAAACCTTTCTTCGAGTGCTCGAAATATATTCATGTTTGGCATCGAGTCCCGCAGCAGCAATTATCCTGGGAAGCTCCGCCGACTTTGCATTCACATGAGGAAATACCTGACTGGGCACCAGGCAGCACGAGTGGAAGGAACACGATAGGAAGGAAGACAAGGAAAATTATATTTTAAACTCACGGTGAAATTCACATCCGAGTACAGGGACATCGGTAACGAGGACATCCCGAAAGGACTCTTCGCGCGTATCGTTAGCCGGCTGGCTGAGAATTAGAAGGATTCGGATAAATCCGATGGAAACACCCGAAAGATCAGGGAAAATTAACGTCTTCTGCGACTGCAACGAGCCTCTCTGGCCTGTCTGGCAAGCCTGGAGTACGTCGGTATCCACCACGGCAATTATCTCAAGAAGCTCCGTTGATTTTGCATCCGCATGAGGGAATACCTGACCCCTGAGACGGATTCCAAAGAAGAAACAGACAGTGGAAACGAGAACGGGAAGAGGCAGGCGCAAGGAAATGCAAAGAGGGGCCAAGGGGGACAGGAGGGGGGAAGAAAGAAAGGGAATTCTGGAAAAGGATGCACTTTGCAGCGGCAACGGAGTATAAGCGGGTTCCATTTTGTCCTGGGGGTCCTTAGGCGCCTCGGCGCTACACGACCAACACACCGACGCCCGGCACGGTGCACACATTCATTAGGAACGGTCACGCATGCACGCTGCCGTGACACACACCACCGTACACTTTTCTTCTCCCTTTTTTCTCTCCTCCCTTTTCCTCGCTCCGTCTCTCTTCGCTCTTCTGCCGCTCTCGTCTCGCTCTCTCCCTTTCTCCAGCTGTTTCTACGTGTGGACCTCTCGAGGGTTCCGCGGAAGGGATGCTGAGTGGTGCGCAGGCGCAGCTCGCGAGATATTGATAAAAATACGCGAAGGTCCATCCCCACCCCCACACACCCCGTGGAGCCAGCCCCATCGGAGGGAACTAAGGAGATATTCTGACGTCGAGGGCCACCCCTTCCCTTCGACGTCTCTACGCCGAGCCCTGCATCGCCACATTAACATAATTATTAATATTTTTCCTATTCACGTATTCCCTTTTTTTCATCGCCGCCCGCTCCTCCTCGTCGCAAGCGTTTTCAGACCAATCGCTTTTTCCTTCGATCCTGCGTCTTTGCGGGAATATTAATCTTCTTCCCTCTTCTCGCATTCTCTCGGAGAAATTTGGAAAGTTCTTCTCCGGTTTCATTTCGATTCGTTGTTTAACGAAAACACGTTATTCGGGGAAAATTGAGCATGCGGTCCTCGATTCTTCGGATTTTACGGAGATCTTCTTTTGATCCTTTGTGTCTTTTGACGAGTGCTCGTATTATCTTCGTAACTTTGGTATTTTAGGAGCCAAGTATTGTATGGTACTTTAAAGGTGGTATTTTAACTGTAAATTTAAGGATAACGATAGTTTGCAACGTAATATAAGTTAATGGTAATTTGAGAATATCTTTGTTTCAGAGAATATTTCCTGTTCATCTTTCTTAAACCATTCTTTCACTCGCGTTGTCGCTTGCTTATGATATTATCCACGCTGCGTAGGTTTATTACGAGCCACCCTTATTTCCAAATTTACGGTGGCCTGATTTACATATTTATGAGCGGGATTTCCATTGGCCGGAAGTGTCAAGCGACCTACATTAAATTTATCGATTAAAAATGAACCCGGTGGCAAGAAGGGAAACGTCTTTCGTGTACGAGAAAGTTAAATGATTAAAAAGTAGTTCAATAAGGGGAGAGGCACAGGAAGATATATATATACATCTTCTTACCCCAGTGCAATCAAAGGGGCTATCGCCCTTCTTGATTTTTTCCTAAGTTTTTAAGAAGTATTTTCCTCGTATTTCCCTACCTCTATCGCGGCGGAACACTCACAGGCCAAGCGGAAACAATGAGATCGCTGCGGGCCTCGCAATTAAAACGTTCTGGTTCAAGTGTTTCCCTTTGAGGATGCCGGGGCATCCCGAAGGAGGGCCGAAGGGGGTGGGAAGGTCAGAGAAGGAGGTCGATCAAAGGGGATTATTTCATTAAATCGACTAATCATTCGCATGGCCTACCGGAACAGAGGATTCTCGATGAACAGGCACAGGCGAACACTTGAACGTCGAAGATCGATGCAGAACGCGTGATTATCGAATTTAAATTAACACCAAAGATACAATTTCGTATTGCCTTCTCATAATAAGACAGTTCAGTTTCAACTTTTTAATCGGGTTGGGAATAGAAAATTCTGAACGAACAGATATGAACAGACACTTGATAACAAAATAGTGACAATCGAATTTAAATTGGTATAAGACGTATAATATCGTGTTGATCTTTGTAACACTACTCCTTCAATTATAACTTTTCAATCACATTAAGAATAAAATACACAGCTTTCTAATTAAAATCAGGGAATTCTAGTTGAAAATCTGTCAAATTTTTCGACGTTCTCCAGTTATAATTTTTCAATTAGATTAAGAACAAAGTACACAATTTTTTAATATTTCTAAATACCTTTATTAAAGTCACGAAATTCTCATTAAAAATCTGTTAAAATTTCCTACGTTCTTCAATTATGATTTTTCGCAACTTCCTAATATTGCTAAATACCTTTATTAAATTCACGGAATTCTAATTGACAATCTGTTAAAATTTTCGACGTTCTCCAATTATAATTTTCCAATCAGATCGGAAACAAAATACACAGTTTCCTATGTCGCCAAATACCTTTATTAAAGTTACAGAATTCTAATTAAAATTTGCGACATGCAAACAGCGATAATTAACATTCCGACACACATCGCATCTAAATTACACTCGGTATAATAGACTTCGAATGCAAACGAGCTCACCTCTTCTAACAAACCTCACGGAATTCTGCCAAAAATTTTCCTTTAATTCTCGCATCGAACGCATCCGCTGAGAAAAAGCCGCGAAATAAAAATAGTAAACGAAAGAAATCGTTCCATCAGCGCACGTAACCGCGCGATCGGAACTGCTGGCAGCCTACAAACACCTACGTCTGCGAGTATCGAGCTTTCGTCCGAACTCGTCTAATCCTCGATCCAGCGAGACCAGGCAAAGGGGTGAGGAGTAGGAGAAGCAGGAGACCCCGGGGGTAGGGGGTGTTCGGACGAAATTATATTTTTTGTCGTCAAGACACGTCCTCGGCGTCCAGGATGCTCGCATCCCGAGGGTATTTAAAGACTCCTCGTCCTTGGTTCGCGAGGCAGCGCGCAGGAGGGACGGGCCAGGGCGGCTCCTAAAGGCAGTAATCCTTCGGGCTCTCACGCACGAGTATTAGTCCCGTCTATAAGATGAACACACCGAACGCTGGCCGCGGTTCTACACGGGCGAAAGCGTGTACACGAGGACACGTCTGTTTGGCCAGGAGTGTACGCGCGCGCGCACGCGGGAGAAACCGAAAACCGCGATCAAGTAGGATTACTCCGGAGCAATATGCTCCCTCTCTCTCGGTCCTGGACCCTCCTGCCTCGTCGCCACCAGGACACCACCCCCGAGTGGACACACGTGTGGCCAACACACGCGGAATATACACAAGCAATCCTCTATCTCGGCCATGCCCGTTATCCGCAGCAATGAGAGTCCGCCCGGTGTTTCTGCTCGCCCTAGCCTCCTCGCGTTTCGCCGTTAAACGCTCAACGTGAGCCATTAGTCCCCGATGGTCCAGCCGTATTCCGGGTTCACCTCGTTTTATGCCCTGCGACCTTTTATCATCCTCGATTGATATTTTTTTCCCTTTAATTTATCATCGACAGAGCGCCAGGCCCGGAAGGGGATTTGGCTCGTCTTGCCGCGGGTTCTGCTAGAGGTGGTTTGATTATTCTCCGGGAACCAGAGGATTGATGAGTTTTGCTAGGTGGATTGATCATCGTTAGGGAACTGATAACGCGTAATTGATGAGTCTTCGTCGGTGGATTTATTACGGACCCAGGTTACTTTCTTATAAGGATTATTCGGGAATTCGGAATTCGGGGACAGATTGATCGGATTCGTATAAACGCTGGAATGGGTTGCGAGTGATTAATTATGTCGTTTTAATAGGGAATGGTGAGGATAGGTTCCGACACGTAAAATTGGAACGGCGAATGGCGAATTAATCGAATCGGCGGAGATAGGAGATGTATGGGAGGACTTTGGTGTACTTGGAAAAGTAATAACGCGGATGCAGTCGTTATCCGAGGAGGCAGCCTGAAATGAGAATTTTCTAGCTGTATCGGCGATGCCGATTCCCTGCTCGATACACTATGCCACTAAATGCTGACCGAAGACATTAGCTATCTGCGAGAGGATCTTCCTCCCTTCTAGTTTTTACCCTCTCTTGTCTTTCCGCCTTTCCTTCCTTCCATTTTCCTCCTTTGGCGACCACTCAAGTGTCCACTCCTCTCAGCTCCCTTTTCCATTTCTAGCCGTGCCCCCTGTATTGACTTTAACGCTAAAAATTAATCGGATCGATTTACTTACCGTCACGGAGAAAGTGTTCGTCGTAATTTCGATTGTCAATAAGCTGAGGCAATCATTTTACAGAGGATATTCCTATTTTTTAAAATAGTCTCCTTTTTTCCTTAAATTAAGACAATTTCGCGTTACAATTTCATACAAGTATGCGGTTTACAAGATTATAAATTATAACAGTTGCGATATCTATGATATTTCGAAAGTTGAAACTCATAAAGTATTTACTACGAATTTTGGAAATCTTTTTGCGATCTTATATATTGCGATATCTTTGGCGAATTAAATACTTAATTACGATTTAAAATAAAAAAAAAATCATAACATAAATATGTAAATAACCTACAAAAGACAATAGATAACTCGAAACTTTTGACAATTTTTAAATTTCGTGGGATTGTTAGGAATTTATAGATACGTTTAAACTATTCAAGGTGAAAATACCTCTTATATGTGCGTATCTAAATATCCTTAGTACGATAGAAATATTTAGAATGAAAATTCAATTGCTCTCGTATCCTTTAACACTAGAATTACTGATTTATAATGTATGCTGCAATAATAATTAATATCGTATAATAAAAATAAAATATCATACGTAATCGGGACCCTATTTTAACAAAATATCGATATAAGTTTAACCAAAAACAGTTGTAAATTTCCAACAATCGCGAAAATAAAATGTCCGAACCGAGTCACCTTGACTCTCATCGTATTTATAGTATTAAAAATTATTACCTACCGCGTTTTTCTCGAATTACTAACCCGATCTCGATTTCTTTTAACAAATAATCCACCTTGCTCTTCCAATATCGAAAACAACAGTCTCGTACAAGTGACTCACCCCGTAATACGGCGCAACAAAGCTAATTAACCCCGGGACATCCCCCAGAGCTCCATCGAGCCACCACCCGCGATACATCTGGCGAAAATTCTCGCAGAAAGATGGATCCCACGTTCGCACAGCGAGCGATAACGTCGGCGATCGGCCACTTAAAACGTCCGCTTGATTTTCCGCGGAAATTGCCGCGAAGGACGGTCGGTTGCTCGCGTCGGAATTGCGAAGCGAGTGTCGGCGTGGCGGCAGCGTTCCCCGGGAAGGAAAGCAACGCGAAATCCAAGGGACGTCGAGCAGTCAGCCTTAAAGCGAGTTAAGGATGGTTACACAGTCACCCCGGCGAGGTGCAAGCATAATATTCCCGAGGCGGGCAAAGTAGGTGCCGCGGCGCGATGAGACGGCGGAGGTGAGACCGGATGAGGGATACAGCGAGAGGAACGGGAGAGAAAGGAGACTGCGAGAGCGGCGTGGAACAGAGGAGAAGCGAAGAGAAACGCGAGAAAGGCGGAAGAAAGCACGGAGATGGCGCGCGAAGAGAACGAGGGTGGAAAAAGGGGGACAGAGAGAAACAGAGAGTGAGAGAGAGAGAGAGACCGAGGCAGGGAAAGCGGAGAAAGAGTGGAGCGAATGGGGCGGGGGTGTAACGCGGGGTAAAAGTCCGCGAGCCATTTTTCCCCATATAATTATAAGAGAGGGACTGGGCGTTTCCATGGAAACCACACACCACCCTCTACCAACCCCCTCCCTCCTCATACACTCTGCACCCCGTTTACTTATATGCCGGAGGACGCGCGTTGGCACATGTGCACGTATGCGCCTGTCCGTGTGTGTGTACCCTGCTGATGGAGGTGGTAGCTCGACCTGCCGCTCGTCTGTGTGCGTGTGCCCAGGCTGAGTGTGCGTGCGCGTAGACACGACTCGCAGAAGAGACCGGGAACGAGCACCATGCGAGAGTATGCGGAGAGCTTGCGCTTATGTGGGCCGCGCAGGGATGAACGGGGGCCGGGCGGGGAGTGAAATTAATGTATTTGTTCTGCGGCCACCCTCGTGTGCCCCCGGTAAAGACTCGGTCTCGCGAAAAGGTCTGATGGCGAGGCGGATGGCCGAGACGACCGGCGTAGAATCCCGCGTAGAATATCAGCCCGTTATTGCTTTCGCGTGCAAAGGACCGACCCACCCTCTACCGCCCTCCTCTGTTTCTTCGTGCCTCTTTCACCAGCGCACACCTCCGTGTCGCGCTCCTGCCTTTCGTTATAGATCGCCCTGGATGACGCATAAAATTTACTGCCTCTGCATCTCCTTCTACGTTTCCTTCCCTTTTTCCCTTTTTACGGTTACGCGCTCTGTCACGCGGTGATCGCCGCGCGTGTAGCCTATGCTTCGATTTAAGTTTCGTTTAAATACCGTTCCACGTTATTTAAACGTCTGGTGTGCACGAGGTTTTGGGTAATAGGTTTATTCGGACTCTTCTTGGAGCGTTTGAGGTATTTTAGTTCGAGACAAGGTCCTCGATGGACAGTTTCGAGCACGTTTATGGAAGATGGTCTTTCGGGTACTCGAGGTGAACTACGATAGACGCGGAATATTAAGAAACCTGATACGTAACATTTGGCGTTTCTAGGACGGCTATTAATCGCCGGCGTTCCGAATTCTTCGGACATCGATCATCCTGCGTTATTTGTAGTTGTAGCAGCAACTATTAACGTAAACGCAACAATGAAAATACCTGGGAAAGTATAGACACGAATATTGGAATACAGCTTGGGTAAATGTGTACTTCATTTTGTGATATTTCAGAAATTTCAGAAATTTCAAGCTACACGAGTACATTTTGCGGTAAAGGAAATTAATTTACCGTGTTTTTTTATCTTTTGGAGAAGGATTATTCGTGAAATTTTCATTTAGCGAGCATTGTGCAAAGAAAATGGCGGTGCTCCGGCTAGCTGTATAATTCAGGCTTAAGGAGGGTCCCGGAATTCGTAGTAACTAGTGCATTGCTCCGAAATGGAGGAAGCCAAGGGGGTGGGGTTCATTCGAACTCCCCTCAGAAAAAAGCTATTTAAATAGGTACGATCCAAGGGTGGGTGGGGTTGGTTTGATGGCGGGTCGGTTCTCCATGGCTTCATCTCAATGTACAGCAATCGACTATACGAATGCGTGCCGTGGCAGGTTTCATTGCTACTTGTATTTTATCGAGAAAAATACATTATTCTCCGTTAAACCACAAATTTAAAATTGCCTCCACTCCATCAACATCGACAATTTCGTATCGTTAATTTCCGATAATAACCGTCTACTTTCTCCAATTTTAACTCTAGTGTCGTAATAATAGGAAGTAGTATAATAAACTACAACGAAGGCAATTAGCGAAAGAACAGATTGAACTTAACCAGATCTTAATTCATCGATGTTTGCTATCGACTATCGATTATTCGTTACACGTGTCGGGCAGAGAGTCATGCGATTTATTTAGAGCTTAAAGATCTTTCGAAATTCCACGGAACGTGTAGAGATCGACACCCACACGCGGTAAACCCACATTTTCATTCTGAAAGTAAAAGTTCCTCGCATCTCGCTACAAAAACGATCGCTACCTTTCGGTCTTTTCCGATTTCCAGCTTTAAGATTGGCAAAATTACATATCGAAGTGTTAATTCGCGCATCTAGATAACAAAGCACGACATCGCCCATGGTGACGATGAAGATCGGAGGTGGTCGGGGGTGGTTTGGGGTGCGAGAGAGGAGCATGTACGTCTTAAACAGAGGCGCAGGAAATTCCCGTGAATAATTGAGCCGCGTAATTTATCGCAAGGAATGCAGCCGGTGGCTTCCTTTCCCGAGTCCTCAGGGTTTCCCGAATGGAGAGGAGGAAGCGAAAGAAGAAGGGTAGGGAGGGGGTGGCGGACGGAGAGAAACAGGGGGTGGTAGGTGAGAGGGGTGGCTCGGTGGAAATTGAATTTCGATCGAACACCGCCACGGCGGGAGAGAGAGAGGGGCGAGTGGAGCGTCGGCGGAGAGAGAGCGAGAGAGAAAATGAGAACGAGAGGAGGCAGATGGTGGAGGAGGAGGTGGCGGAGAAGAGGAAGAAGAGGGAGACGGAGGAGTAGGAGGAGTAGAAGGTAGAAGGAGGCTGTAGGACATTACAGGGCATCCTCCGGCCCCGTCACTATGGCGAACAAATGAGCAATTCTCTCAACCCCCGTGTCCTATGATGTCCTGCACGTAGAACCTGGCGATGGGCGTCTTCTGGGTCGATCTCGAGCCATACAAACTCCCTTCGACCTCCTACCTCTTTCCTATGTACCGCCATCGGGTTACCCTCGAGGTGATCGTAGTTTAAAATTTCTCACACGAAGCCCGGAAACCACCCGCGCGCGCCCTTCCATCCAAGACAACCGGCTCATCCAGCCGACCCCGTGGCCTCCAAGGTGACTCCCGGCCTGTCACCAGTCGCGCTGACGAATTATTTTTCGCCAGGCCATCCCG
>NIJG01000054.1:882729-995398 GCA_002201625.1 Euglossa dilemma | reverse complement strand
GGCTGGCTGGCTGGCTGGCCCTGCTTTGGGCAGGGGATATCAAGTATAATCATAATAATAAACGCCCGTGCGGGGCGCCATTGCTGGCTCTGCCACCCTCTCCCGATCCACGTCTTCTTCCCATCCCCTTTTCTCCTCCTTCTCATGCCACCCTCATCACGCGCGCACACACGCGCGTATAACGCGCGCTCTCAGACCCACACGTGCGAGCACGAGTAAACCTCCTCTCTCAGGTATTACACAAACGTCTCTTCCTCCACCCACCGGCGCCTCCTCCTTCACCTTCTCCACTTTTGTATCCCGTGTATGTACGCACGTTGGCGCGGGGCTTCGAGTGTGCCCACGCGTCCGTGTGTCTCGATGCACGACGTTCTGTGTCTACGCTGAGCCGACTATACACTCGAGGATTAGATTAGCTTCCACTGGCTTCGCTGCAAAGGCTTATATCCACGGCAGGAATAAGCGGCAAACAAAAATGGCTCTTCCGCCGAAAAACTGCGAGGAAAATCGCGGCGAATTTTTCACCGGCGTTGACCTACCCCCGCGCTGCCCGGCCGCGGTCCTACGGCCGCGAGCGGCGTCGCGACGTTAGATTTATACCGGGATCAGAGCGCGAAAGCGACGGTGATTGTTGAATCTTTCGACCCGGATTGCTTTCCAGCGTCGCGGCCGCCTGTATCGTTCCAACTTACGTATTGTCGAAACGTATATTGATTTATGCGCGGAATTGCCCCCAGCCGTGGAAATAAACGATCCCTTCCACGCCGATATCGGCGTGGATTTATCAAAATTTATCAGCGATATTCCGATGAAGAATCTCTTATCCCAAATACGCATCTTCCCTCGTTAATATTAATTTCACCAGCCGTCCACCCTTCCAACAGCTATTCCGCTTCGATCCAAAACGCGAGCTCGATTGTTTCTCATGTATTTATCGCTAAACGAAAAAAACTGAAAAGTATAGCTAAAAGCAACGAAAGTGTTAGAGGGGGTGAATAAGCGTAATTATAAAAATTTGATTCGACTTCAATACTTGAGCTACTTCTCGCAAAAATTAGTGACTCGTTTTGCTTCGAATTTTATTTTATTTATCGTTGAAAATATGTCGTTATTTGTAGGGCATAAGAATTTTAAATTCCCCTTTAACGCGTAAGTCGCGAATTAACTATGTAAATGAATAGTGCGTGGAGATAGAGAAGAATAGTTTATTCTTATTAAATATATTTATATTTGTGTTGTTACTGCATTTATAATTCCACGTGCTCGTCATTTCAATCCAATAATATCGATATTTTATTAAAACAGGGTCATGATTACGTATGCTCTTTTATAATTGACTATAAAAACTCGAAATTTGTATAAAATGTAATAATATCATTTGGTGGTAAGTTTCCTAAATTATTTTCTTTCTTCAACTTTTTTTGTTTATGTATTTTATTATTCCTTGATAATTTCCACGCAGAAACGAATTCCTAACTTGTCAAATAAAAATGTAATCCTTCCTCGGTTTACCGGTTTACCTTACCATTTACCCTATGATTAACGTGTATACTCGTGGTTGCTCGATTTTGACTCCATGCTAAATTCCATAGATAATAGATTAATTAACAGCAATTGTACGCGCTGATTATATACTTTAAGTATACATTACAAAAACGATCGCTTTGATCAGACCCGAAGACGCAAGTATATATACCAGAATATCCCAGCAGAGAAAGCGTTAATCTTAAGTAGTCGATAGGATACACAAAAGACCAAGTGTCTGCGATCTTCGTTTATATCGGTTTCCCATAGCATCCGCGAGGTAAACAGAATGTTGTTTCTGCGGATGAGGAGGTCCAGGATCCCCCAATCTCGTAATTAATCCACGCAGCGGATAGATAGGCCCTCGAACCGAGAGACGTCCTTGGACCTTCCTCTAATCCTCCTTCGGGCATCTCTCTATCGTCTCTCCGCTCCCCGGCCGCGTCCCGCTCCTCTCCTCCGTGCGATTTGTGGAGGTTACGATCAGCGCAGATGCATTTATATCGAATTGCAGCCCGGTCGTATATTGGCTCTTCCGAAATGGAGGCTTTTGTCTTGGCGTGCCTCATAAGCGTGGATTTGCCCTTATCCGTGCCGTCTTTCCTCTTCGTCTCTCCCTCGCGGCTCTAGTCATTCCGTGGACCACGCTCGACCACCCCTGAAGTCAACCCCCACGTCGAGTTGGCAGAAAAAGGGGAAGGGCGCTCGCTATCTGCCTCTTCTCTCTCCTTCCATCCACCTTCCTCCATTTTCCCGCTCTCTCTCCTCTCTCTCTCTATTTTTCCTCCGGACGCCTGTTCCGAGGAAGCGAGTTAACGCGCGCGCACGTGCACGCACGCCGCGCTACGTTTTTTTCATTATCATACCGTTATTTTTTCGGCCCCGCGTCATAAATTGCCTTTTTCCGTAGATTTCCCGTGCTTTATGCGTCCCACTTCTGCCATTAATGTCACAGCCTCCGATCCCTCTCCCACCCCTTGCCCACCTCTTCCTGACCATTTATTCGCTATACGTGACTTTTCTTGCCAAAAACACATTTCGCCCTGGCCAGTTATTAATGAACGCCGACCCCGCAGGAGGTTCCACCAAAGCAGTTCCTGTTTTTCCCTTTTTCTTCTCTCTCTCTCTCTATAGTTCTCGTTGCTTTGTTTCAGGAAGTCGGGAGAAACGGCAGTTGCGTCGATTGGCCGTTACGATGACGAGAGCTAAGTCCAGATTGATTCATGCAGCGGCCGGCTTTGACAGCTGTATGAGCGACTCTGAGGAAAATTGGGAATAAGGACCACCTCGAGCGGAAGAAATAGAAAAGGAGTGACTTAGCTTCCGTGTTAAATGGTAATTATCTCGCGTTGCTTATTAGAATTGGTCCAATTATTATATCTTTCCTTTTATTAATTTTCTCTCGTATCGTATACAGTATTTGGCTACCTCGAGAAGATCTTTATATTTTTAACGCTAATTGGCATACGACTTTTCTGTTGCAGTGATCAAATATTAAAATGGTGACCTATGTCTATGAATATTAACTCTCTAGGGCACGATGGGATCAAAAATATTGCACCTTCTTAATGCACGATGGGTCATTTGTAAACCTACCTCGTAATATCGCAATAGCTAAATCGAATTGAATTCGCTAATAAAAATATTCCAATTCCGTTTAATTTAAAACGCAATAAAATTCCCGTGTAACGGGTCATTTCATTTTCTGAAATGAAACCCTAAGAGTTAATCCTATTCTTTAATCGCGTTACAGGAAAAGATTACAAAACAAGATCACCTCCAAATCACTAAAGATATTACCGCACTCTTCAATCGTATCAACCGGGACATTTTAATGCTTGAGTATCCGCCTTAAGCTTCGTTAGTTTCTATAAACAAACGTTTGCTAAATGATTTACGATCGGTTAATAATTAAAATACCTGGACTGCTGTTCGCAGAGGTTGTTAAATGATAGATGCTCCTTTTCCGTCGACTTTCGAATGCGTTTCGAGCAAACTTGCACGCCGGGTGGAAACATCGTTAGACCGGATGCTGAAACTCGCCCTTATCCCAGACATCGCGTCCATTGTGCGAGTCCGGCCGAGGAACCGGGAGAATCCGGGAGAGCAGCGTCTAAAGAAACAAAACGGAGAAATGCCAGAAGACGTCGGAGTGGGCAGAATGCCGCAAGAAGGATCCACGAGTAGAGAGGACTTAACGAGTCAAAGGGGCTCGCGGAATAATTGACCCGCGACGGTGGTTGTGCATTCTAAGGATCCGCCATCGACAAATGAAGACGCTGGCGGGATCCCCGCGGAGACAAAGGTGAACGTCTCGGGGGGCACTTTCATATTTTCCCGAGGACGAGGAAAACGGCGTATCGAGTAGCGGGGAACCGAGAGAAGCGCACTCACGGCGACTTCCTTTTTGTCTCGAGGAGAATTCGCGCGATAGGGGTGAGTACTCCGGGACAAAATACCGCCGGATGGGTTACCGAGCACTTGACCCGGACGAACGGACGAGAGACGAGGAGGGCCGCACTCCTGGTGATTAAAGTAAAGCCGGGAATTAGAGTGAAGGAAACTGCCGTGGAAGGAGCGGCGATGCGAAGGAGGAGCGATGGTGTGGCAATCAGTGAAATGGCGGTGAAAATAAATGAATGGAAATCGAGTCTGTCTCACTCTCACTCTCTCCTCTTGGCCGCGAGGGGCCGAGGACAAACCGTGTGGCACCGGCCACGCCAGCGCAGTCGACGAACCTGGCCTCTGTCTGCTTGCTCGAACAATAAGAACGAATCGCCGAGTTAACTCGGGCCACATTTGTGATTGTAAGAAGCCCATCTCGCAAATCCTGTTCTACTCGGCACGGCTCCTTCGCCGACACGCGAATTCGTAGCCCAGCGATGATTGAAAAGCCACCGAATCCTCCTCTCGGCCTGGCCTCGCCCGTCCAGAACAAAGTATTCCAGAAGACAACCAAGAAATTACGCTTTCGCGTTTGCCACGGAGATTAAGCAAGCCCGATCGCTAGAATTTTGTTCTCCATGGCTGAGTACAGGCAAAGGTACTCAAACGGGAAAAAAATATAGCTTAATCGATTGCGCTCCGAGAATTTTTCAAATCTTTCTAGTTCAGTATTTGCAGTGGGATTATTTCGAAATAAAAACATTATCACGCCTCCTTTTGTAGAGAAATTTTATTCGCGGATTTCGTCTTCATAGTGGAAGGTGAAACCAAATAATAAATTGGAGACAAATTCGATAAGTTTGTTACTTTAGTGGCATCAATGAGAGACACAAGACTAATTGCATGTTATATTTTGAATTTATAAGTACGTTAATTCTTTGACGACTTCGATTCGTCATTGGTATTATTATATATTCCACGTGATGATTGTATAGGTATTTAATCCATATTATTTCGTAAATGACAAAATCTGGTAAGCAGTTGACTTAAAATTGTATGTCTATGTATCGCAACAATTGCGAGATTTACTATTTTCGACGTGACCTATCCCTTCTATCTCCAACACCCTAACTCTTTCCTGCGATCCCTTTAGTAGCCACACGAATCAAGCGAGCCTCAGTAATATCCTGTCAGAGAAAGTCAGAGAAAAAGCTGATCAGTCGCCAAGGAACATCAACAGCGCGATAACGATCCAACTCGGACAACGACCGAATACCATTCGAGGGATATATATTCCGATTCCGAAAAAAGGGCGATCGCGTTACTCATAGGGCAGGGTAATATATACTAAGCAAGCAACGGCGGAGAACGGCCGCGAGCTGCGGGCGTCGTTGGATATTTTAACGGCGAAGAGGGTGGACATTTAGGGCGACAAAAAAGGACACTCTGTCTGCCGCAGGAAACCCCCGGAACACGCTGGAATTTCGACCTCCCGCGCGATCGATCGAATCTGCATGTTTTTCTTCCTCGGGGAAAACGATATTGCCTTCGTACTATTGCTGAAGCGGCAATTGTTCAGGGGTTCGACGAGACCTCGCCAACCCCCGCGCCCACCCTCTTCCTCACCCCGGCTCAACCCCCTGCGCCTCGTGTCGCCCGAAACGAAACTTCTTTCGCATCCACGGAGTTCGAGGAAAGCGCGATTTAAGTTTGCCCGCGTTGTTTGTTACTGACAGTCCGCAGAGTAAAGGATTTTCATTACGTAAACCGAAGAATCCCGAGCTAACCTTTCGCCATATTCTCTCGACTCTATCTCACATGTTATAAGAAACATTTAAAACCCACCTCGAACCCTAGAAATGTACGAGAAAATTCACGAAGCGTATTAGAAAATCTTGCTGTAAATTTTTCTCCCGGCAATTAACGCGTAATTAATTAAGCACTTAATTAACCGGCTTAATTGTCCCGGTAACCGAGCCACACCTTTCGAGTGGCGCATAGGTATGCCCAGGTCTGTATCCTCCCACCGGTATCCCCGGGGTTACATCGTGACCGACGTGTATCGCGCGCTGTCTCTCTCGCGCACGCACACATGCGCGCGCGTATACGGTTCATCGTCCGCACACACTTTCGGTTCACCCGCATCAGGCTGCTGGCCGGTGCACGTGTGCCCTCCGTGTGTAATCCCCCACCACGCGGCCTTCCCCTGACCCGCCCCTACCACCAGCGAGTGGGTGCGGCCTCGGCCATTTTGGTACCACCTACCCCTCGCGCGCAGGTCCTCCACCCTTCTGGGGGAGCGACACACGTACGCGGGACACGCACACGCGCGTCGCTGGTGTGGGTGAACACATGCGTGCGCGCTCTCGTGTGGAAAGGTGCTCGGAGCGGCGGCGGGGTGGGGGTAGCTAGCGGAGGGGAGGCGAGCTTATTTCAGAATCCAACGCACGGCGAGGAGAAGAGGAAGAGAAGAAGCGGTGGAAGAAGAAGAGGAGGAGGAAAAAGAGGTGTCGTTTCGAGGAACGGCGAGGGTGGGGAACCGACTTAATTTCTGCCACCCCCTCCGACACATTTCCCTCCTCGGCCGCCTTCCACCGACACCCCGCCAACCCGCTACACCCCCGTGCCCCGCGGAGCCGCCTCCCGTACCCTCGGGCCCGCTCGTTACACGTTCCTCGCCCGGTACGGGGTAACTTCTTCTTGGTACAGCTCTTTCAAAGGGATTCAAAGGACTCCGGGAGAGTTTGCTGATTATTTCTCCCGTTAATTTCTCGAGAGGCGCGAGAGACAGAGAAGAAGAGGTCGTTTCGTCGAATTGTCGGATACGAATTCCCAGCTTCGGGACCGTTCGCAAGAGATGATTTTCGCGGGTTTTTCGCAAAGTTGCGACGGGTGTTTCCAGGAGATTTTTCGAGTTTTCGGAGGCAGGCGCGGGTTCGGGTGGTATCGAGCGATGGAAACTGACCGCGCTGGCAATCAGCGGTGGAGAACGGTTCGTCGTACTTGAAGAGGCAGCGGAGAAACCGACGCGACGTTCCTGTTCATAGATGGCGACACTTGTATTTCTTCGGGTCCTTTCCTCGCGAGCTCTTCGGGACTCGTGCGAATTTATAGAGATACTCGCAAGGCGAGCAACTCTCTTCGATTTTCTGCGAATTTTATTATTCCAAGCAGATGCGATTAGATTTAATCGTTGAGTACTAGACATTCTTATTTCGAGATATTTAACACTGGGTTTACGGTTGGTTTTTGTATACCTATCTTTATGGAGACCCGCCACATTTACGGGTAAAGAAAATAACGTATTTTCTTGAACAAAAGACCATTTGTTTAATTTAAAAACAATTGTAATATTAACAAACTTAACCCATTTGCAGCATCGCTCTGAAGGCAGTTTTCTAAGGTTCTCATTGAAATTAAGCGTAACAAACGATCTCTTATTTATATTTGATCCAGAAATTATGCATATAATAAAAAGAGATCATTGTATATGATGCTATAGTATAAATATTTATTTTTTTACATAGTTGAGTGATAAATAAATTTGAAATAGGTAAGCAACGGTTATTGAGCGCGGTTTATTCCGATTAATGATGCAAATGGGTTAATATAAGTTCTATTAAATCTATTAATATTGTATAATTTGAGTAACCTCATCGTCAAATTGACGGGTCCCGTAAACCTAGTGCTAAATACATGTGTCTGTTAATAATTTTAATGTACGTGCAATATTTCGCATGTATTTTAATTGATGGAAATTTTGTTAATGGTTTACGCGATTCTATTAATCCTTTTATTGGATTAAGAAGAGGATTTTTATGATGTGATACGAAGAGACGTATCCTGTTGAACGTCCTCCATTCTTATTTAAAAAATAAAACGTTTAATTTATGTTACTATATTATACGAATTTCATTCTTTCCACACTTTACTTTCACTTGGTTTCCTTTTCTAACTCAACACTTTTCGTGGTCAATGGGAACTACGATACTCGCTTACTTTCATCTATGCCAAATTCATTGGGAACTATAGATCCCACTTTGCGAATGTACTGTAATGTTTTCAGTAATTTCCATTTTATTTGCTTCCTGTAGTTTTGAAATAGATGTGACGCGACTTCTGTTGTATTATATGTATTTTACGATTATTGGAAATTAATTTTACGTGTGTCTGTGTATAATTTGGCTATGAAAAGGCATTAATACATGCGGAATCCTGTTATACAAGCGTATTTAAATATCGGTGAAATAATTCATGAGTACATGTGTACATGCATGCGAAATACACGTGTACACGTATGTTATTAAGACACGTTCGACGCAATGAGATTTATGTTCTTCTCGAATACTCAATTATCATAGAAGCTAGAAATGAATTGTCGAATATGTTGCTAAGAAGGAGACACGAGTTGGGAATGAATTTGCACGAGCGAAACGATTCAAACTCGAACAGCGAACATGTCACGAAGCTTGCAAAATTTTCCACGGAATTCGATATAAATTCCCTTCTTTCTCCCGAGCTTTCGGTCCTCGTCCGGCTCGCAACGTGTTTCCAAGAGGGTGGATAGGTTATAGCAGGGGACGAGGAAGCGTAAGTGCTTTTTGTCAGAAAAATTATATGATAGCTGGCAACGCGAGCTTTTTCCGCCTCCGTCCGCCATTCTCTCCACTTTCAGCGCTGGATTAGAAAATATGATTAGCTTCGTGCCGGGAGTTTATTCAGGCTACGAAACTGCACAACGAAGGAGTGGCTGTCGCTCGTACCCTTCGCATTTTATGGATGACCATGGTCCCCTACGTGTCGAGACACGGCAACTTTTCCGAAAACCGTATCTCCGTCCCTCCCGTGACTAATTCCTACAATGTGTTGCCATTTTCTCCGTCCTGTACCAACTTTTTCTATCCTGTCGATCTCGCAATAGCCCTTTCGGCTCCATGGTGTTGTTTCTAACGCTAGTACCATTGCGAGTGTAATATTTCGTTTGAAAGGGTGAACGTTTTATGGGGTAACGTATATAGTATCGATAATATCGAGTAGAAATTAGAGTACTGAAAATTGAAAAGTATTGTAATACTTGTAATGGTTAATCAGATATAGCTGAGACTTCTTGAGTATGGTATATTATTTTTTACGTTTTATACCTTTTTGCCAATTCGTATACGTGTGATTTTTCGATATTATGTCATATTATAATTATTATAAGTATCATTAGGTATATTATAGTTACGTATACTTTAGTTGTAATGTGACAGTAATAAAACTGCACACGATTTATTTATAGTGTAATTATGTATATATTTAAATAAAAGCCAATATTAATTTCATTAAAAACAACTGTGTCTTATCAATAACTGCAAAAATAAAGTCATTTTGACTCGTTTCAAGAATTGACTAGTATTTCAAATATCAAGAATGTCATGTTTGCTATTTTCCACGAATCTTCCTGTAGTATGTATTTACGAACCAAATGAATTTATTAAATACCAGTATTTCAAGATTTACGTTATAATAAATTAGTATCAAAGCTACAAATACCAGACAAAATCTATGAAAGTATTTTAGATCGCATACAACGATATTTGGTAAACGCGATTCGCTTCTAAATAAAAATATCGAAATTTCAGTTTCGAAATATCATAGAAAGAATTTAGGTTCGATATTTCGACGATATTTCTGTTTTATCTGGTTGTTAAGAATATTTGGAGGGAGGTGATGTAGACAGGATCGAAAGGTCGCAGAAGGGAGCGACAGACGTTAGGCTTAAAACAAGGGTTGCACCGAGAGTTCACTCGGGGCAAGATAAGCAACGCACGTCTCGCTATCGTTTTGCTTTCATAAACCTCTCTAGTTTTGCCTGCTTCGTTTCATTCCTCTTACGGGGGACCCACTTCGCTTTGCCTTCCATCTTTCTAGCCCTCGCGAAAACTACCCCCTTTTTCCTTCTCGTTCGAAGCGACTGAGTGACTCCGTGACGTCGTGTGCTTGAATGGAGCGGCTAACGTACTTTCTCGAATCGAAAGTTATTGTGCCGGTAAATGACGTTCCGTGCATGCGTGAGACTTAAGAGGATGCTTCAGTGGCTAGTCGCCCGTAGATTCCCGAATTTTTGCAATCTATCTACACTATATCCTACCTTCCCTTAGACGAAAACGCAATTTTGATCAAAAACGGAAAAATTGTTTATTTTAAAAAAAGAAAAATAATAATCGCCGGATTAATTTTTTAAATAACACGTAGATAGATTTCTATTATCTCGCGTTACTTTAGTCGTTCATTGATCGAGATATTATACCCCTAGTTAATTAATAATTCTTAAACCAAGTACTTATATTTTTCGATACAGTGTAAGAATATTATAAAAATTTTTCAAATCTTATTTAGTATATCTCGAATCAAAGAATTATATAATATCCAATAATAATTCATTTGCAAGTAGATAGTATATTACTTATTATTTATTTATTGATTTAATATTGATTATTATTTAATTTCAACTTAGCACTGCATATTTCACAAGTAAAACTAATTCTTGAATTTTTCTTGAAAATTACCGAATGCTATTACGAAATCATTTCGATTCCCAAAGTTTCAAGGAAAAACGAATTTGTGTGCCTGAAATAAGTACATACACGCGTAAGGTAAAGTCAATCGATGAAGAAAAAAAAGAAAAGGGGCCAGTGTATCATGGCAGAGACAAGTACCATAACAGCAGGAGGAGGCAGGGGGGCGAAGATGAGTATTTCCCAGAGGAGGATCCTCGACTCGACTCATCAGACGATCTCGCAGAGTAGCTGGAACCCTTGGACTGCATAATAAAACCATGGCAATTTTTATCGAGCATCGTGACGCCATTGTTCAGCTCACGACTATTGGATTCCCCGTGCTCGGCGTTCATGCGATTTCTAGTATTCTTGTCGCGATGTCCCGCGACAGTTCGATGAAAACTTTCGAAATGCCACGAACCGTGGACGTGCGTGGAAAAAAGTACCGGTTTTAGCGCGCCAAACTACAAAGGACTTGGATGAAATCGCTGAATCAGCTGTAGAACTGTAGCAATCGTTACACTATGGTCAGATGAACCATGCAGAATCGATTCGGCCAAGATTAAACGAAACACACGTTTTCGGCCAACTCTCGATGTCCACGAGAGGGATTCGAAAAAATTCCTCTATCGGTTAATTAGATAATATGTGCCGGTAATTATGATAGGACATTTATATCAGATATATATATTTCGTCCCGAGATAATGAAAGTTTTGTGTTTAGATAAATTACGAAATTGATCAGAACACGAGTATGAACTCAGTTCAGTTGATCTATTTTTTACTATCTTCTATATCAAAGTTAAAACAGTTTTTGACGAAATCATTAGAAAAAGATTAGATAGTCATCCCAACGACCTAGCAAAAAAACTGTATAAAATTAGTTTGCCTCGCAGATTGCACAGGAAAGAGCCCAAGACAGATGTTAATCACAGGGATAATTTCTACGCGTTAATTAACCAAACCTAATATTACAATTTACCGAATGTTATAACTGGATAAATTGTAAAGACTCTTGGAGATATAAAAAAATAAAGAATAAAGAAAAGAAACCTCCTAAATGGACATATATGTTACAGTAATTAATAATTTATTTGTTTCAGATTTTTTACTTACGATAAAATTACTATTTTAATTATCTCATAATAATAGGTAATATTTAAGCATAATATTCTTCGAAAGAAACCATTATCGTCAAGAATTAACGGTACAGAGTATAATTTACTAAACAATTAAAAAAATTCCTTATAATCTTTGATATACATTTTTGATATACGATTTTAATAATCTTTTCAGTATGGCATATTCAAAGATACTATTTAAAAATAGCAAACACCTTTCTGGAAATCGAAATAAACGCGGTATAAAATATCTCCTAACGATAAATTCAAACGCTACAGTTAGTTAATTCACTGCACACACCTACCCTAAAGAGACGCGTCATCGAATGCTACTTATGCAAATAGATGGACCGAATTCATCTGTATCCAACTTGGAGATAAGATCGAATAGACTCGACTTCAATTTAACGCGTGGTATTATTCGTTCATTTGCATCGCACACAGCGAGCACCGGAAAAGTGAAGCGACGTTATAACTGCAGCGCCTCGACGCGATCGGCTGTAAAAAGTGGTCGGGCTAAGCAACAATAACCGACAGGCCCGCGCAGAGGGTGAAACAGAAATTATTAAGCGCGAAGTATCGACGTTACGTCACATTTTCTCGATATACTTTCAACGTGCCGCCGCTGAAATTAGATTCCAGAGACGCGAGTGGCAAGCGATGCATCGGGCGGGAAGAGTGATCGATGAAAAAAAAAAAAGAGAAAAGGAAAAAAGGGCGATCGGTTTCAACCCTATCCACGAAGCGTGTTTGCGACCCCAGCGGATGAGAAACGATCCCCTTCTCCCACCCTCGAATTTATATCGTGATCGAATTATTGATCTTTGCCGGCTACGACCGATTGCTACGACCCCATGTGTCGATTTTACGGTTTTAACGATCACCGACCCCAGTCTCTCCTCTCTCCACGTTCTTTTTTTTTCTTCCTTCGCGCAGTCCTGTCAGTGTGTGTAACGGTTCCGGTAGTCAACCGCGATTTATCTACCTTCTGTCCTAGAGACACGCGAACACCCGAGTAATTAATCTGGATCTAGAGATCTCGTGGAGCAGCAGCGACCGGACGCACAGGCTACCGAACGATCGGTCAGTGTCCAGTTCTGTTTTAACTCCGGATTAAGGCGAGCCTGGCCTAACTAGCCACGATAGCGCGATTGTTGACAGAACGGATTAACAATTAATGCCGATGTCGGGCATAGGTGACGTTTCTAGTCCGGTTTGTAGGTAACTCTTCCATTCCGTTCGATACTGCTTCGCCAAAGTCTTTCCTTGTCTCTCATGAGAGACACTCGGTACAGTTATTATCGTATTCCTTCGGATATTTCTCGAGATTTCGACAGGTAGTTTATGCAGGATAGTATTTTCCAATTGACTCAAATAATATTGCTACTTTTTGTTGGAATATGATAACTTTATTAAAAAACAATACAGCAAACTGGACTTAAAACTCTTACTGAATTGACTTACGACTGTTGAAACTAAAACTGAACACTACTGAAACTAAAATTAAACTGCTCTTCGCTTTTGAACTTCTATTTGATTAACTCTCTCTTTTTATTCACAGGCTTTCTTTCTCATTCACACATTTCTTATTCATCCTGGCCCCTGGGTGGGTCAAGTACTTCAGAAAATCAGGATATATTCCTAAACTTTCACTCGATACTGTCATTGAACACTATTGAATCTAAAATTAAAGTGTTCTTCATTTAAGCACTTCTGTTTAATTAATTCTCTTCTTTCATACACAGGCTTTCTTTCTCATTTACACATTTTCTATGCATCCTGGCCTTTAGGTGGGCCAGATACTTCAAATACTCAAAACGTATCCCTAAATTTTCATTCGCTGCTGGCATTCATCACTATAATAAACAATCAGAGCCGTACTCATCCCATCCCTAAATTTATTTAGTTTCAACTACGTTAATTTCAAGATGATTAGACGAGAGTATCAGATTATTCATAAAAGTGTTTTGTTTCTGTGTAACTATAAATGTACATAATTGAGAATCATTTGATTAAAAATGTAATCTCTGACACGGATTTGCCATCGAGTAATATAAAGAAAGTCTCTAATTTCTGTATCAGATTTACTTTCCTCTCGTGTCCCAGGGTAATGTATTCCAACGTGTGTTCCGCGTGCGTTTTATTGCAGCTTTAACATTTTTATTACTGTATTTCCAAAAACCTTAGCGACCGACGAGCAGCATCGCAGAGGGAATATCTAAGCGTTCGTTTTGGTACAAAGTCACAACGAAATGTCTCATGGAAAAGCCAATATACCACTTTTTTTACTTTAGAAGACGTATCCACGCATATATACACCGATCATTGGCTAAAAATAATCACGCGATATGGCAAAGTATCTCTATTTCTATGCCCAACAGCGCGAGATATTCCAACGCAATATTCCCCAGTACATTCCCTGAAAAACAACATCGATCCCGAGCATAAACAGCGCGAGAAGCGTTAATTCCCGACTTTCATAGCCCGTAAACCGCGCGTAGCCAAAGGGAGCTGGCCCGTTCCGATAATTTGCATTCGCGCGAACGCGGTCCGGCTGTATTTCACGCGCGGCGAAATGATAATTCCATCGTAAGGGATTCCTCGGCTAGCCTCTCCGCAAATAGAGCGGCTGTGCAACATTTTACGCTACATTTGCCCGGGAGCCGGAGTTATAGCCGGTCTATAAGACGGCCGCTATATAACATCCGCATCAGAGACACGGTGATCTCAATTACTCGCAGTCACGTTTCCAACGTCTCCGAAGGCACATTTCCAAACTTCGCTGGCAATATCGGCCGCATGAAATTCCATAAATTACACGGCATCCCCGCCGATCTTCTCGCCCGATATTACAACGCTTGCCGTCATTATTACCCCGAGTAGGGCGAGGAGGGTAAAAGACAGGAAAAAGGGAAAAGAAAATGGCTCGGTGACGAGCGTGTCCGGTCGAAGACATGCCCGAACCCCTTTGAACGAGTGGACTCTAAACCCCACCCTGGCTTTGGAAGCGGGCGCGTGATCTTTAAGGGGATGTATGTAAGTTGTGGGCGGTGGAGGTGACGGCGAGGGAGTCGCGGAGGGGTAAGGGTGTAGCGAAACAAGCGAAGGCGTCGTGACGGTGTTGGTAGCGCTGTAGACGTCGCTGGTGGTGGCGGTGGAGCTGGTGGTGGTGGTGGTGGTGGTGATGGTGGGGCTGAGATGAAGCTACCGGTGGTGGTGGTGTAAAATATGGATTTACTTCTCCTCCAGGGCCTCGGCTTTTCCTTCGGGCTCTATGTTCGCGAACGCGGATGTTCGCCTTGCCGTGTGTACACGCGCGTGTGCGCGTGTCCGTGTGCCCCGTGTGACGTCACACGCACCGCTATCACCCCCATTATGCGAGCTGGAGAAGGAAGAGCGGCGGAGAGGGTGCCAGGACTCGTTTGTTAGACGGGGCTTGGAAATCCAGGGGGTGTTTTGTTACTGTTTTCTTTGCACTGTCACACGAGACGCCAGTGTTTTGTCTCGCTGCGAGGAAAGAAGTTGCACGGCTAACAGGAAGCTCGTGGGAAGGGTGAAGTTGAAACCAGTCGGAGGTAACGCTTTGGTTAAGAGCGTGCCCGGAACGCCGGGCTTTTCTCCCGCCCTTCCACCATTCTCTCGATTTGCTTCTTGCTCCGGGTCGCGGGATAAATCGCACGACTACCGCGAGTCTAGCTCGCGCTATCGTCCACTGAAGAAGATTGCATCGCGTATATGTATATACGGGTAATGCAGTTTGGCTGTTAATTGCGCCTAGCTGCGAGAGCAAACGTTAACTCGCAGCGCAGCTATCAAACGACAATGCCCTATGAAGCTTCCGCTTCGACGTAGCCGGCAATTTGCATGCGAAATTAGGCCTTATCGAAGTGGAAAAGAACCTCTCTGGCTAAGCTTTAACGAAGCTCGATGTATTCGCGACTCGTGATAGCCGGGGCCCGGTTATATCCCAGGCAGATCCCGACGTGTACATCGACCCCTGCGTACACTGACATTCGATCTTCCGCCGACTATTTCCACCTTACATAGCCGGGGTATATAGAGCCATGTGAAGCTCGTATACCTACGCGGGTAATTTAAAATGCGATTACTCGAAGGGTGTCCTTCGTAGGGGTAGCATTCGTTGGTGGACATAAGAATAGCTAATACGGAAATGGCGAAGGAAAGCCGGGGGTGGGAAAGAGGTGGCCGACGTAGGAGAAGAAGAGGGGGGAGCGGTTGGATGGCTGCCATTAAAAGATTTCATCCCTTCCCTCTCTCTCGCCCGCGGCACCCATATATAAGGGTGAGTAATCTGAGAGCCACCCCTCCTTTCTTATTTTCCTTCCTTCTTTTTCTCACTCTCCTCCTTCCCCTTAGAGCCCGCGACCGGTCCTCCTGCTCTGCGTTCACGAATACACCGAACACGCTCGGCCACTCGCAGAAAAGCACCGGCTCTGCTGTATATACGGCTCGGAATAGAGGGCCGGGTGTAAATTGTGAGAAACTGTGCATAGCTTCTATTTTCATGTTTTCCAAGCGCAACTCGCGTTACTTCTTTATGCCACGACTGATTTTACCAGGGGGGGGATACGTAACGAAGCTTACGGGCGAAACTTGCCTCGCAATTCTCCTAAACGCGTTTAACGTTTTCCTCTTCGGTATCGCGAGGCTCTCGAGCAAAATCCAAAATCTCGCGGATCATACGTTTCTTTTTCTTTAATAATCGTTTAATAGAACGACCTTTTATTAAGCTTCTAATCAAGCTCTGTAGAAACTTGTGTGTATCTTTTAAGATAGCATCTTGCATCTTCCAGAATGAAGTATTCCAGAATCTATATGTACAATAAAAGTCCCATGAAAACAAGTTACTTTGGAACATTTATCGGGAAAGGTTTTACGGGATAAATAAAACTGGAAAATTATGAGTTCGCTAGTTTACTAGTTTCGTTTAAGATCCTAGTATTAGATATTTAGCTCCACGTTACGTAATCAACCGTATATTTAGAGTGAAAGATATTAAAATATTTTACCGTAATTAAGAACTTCTTTTACTGCTAGCGAAGAAAATAACCGTTCTCTTACTTTCAAGCACCTGCTTTTACGTATTCTCGTTGGAATTGAAATGTGAGAATTTTCGTGAAATTTCCATAGCTCGATTTAAACATTTTAAACATCCACTTCGTCAACTACGACCGATAAATTTGACCGGTCATTCTACAAATAATCTGCCAACGTTTCGTAAAATTTCCGAGTGATAATTACTCGGTGGAATCGGTTCGTCGTATTCTTCAATTGGCCGCCGATAAAATATTGACGACAGATACTCTTGTCCAGCTCCGGAGGCAGAGGTTTAATTTTCCGCGGTGGAGAATTTATGCTGCCTCCATCTGCGAAATTACACGGGGAGAGCAGCGGCGTTAGTTAAAATCGCAATGAAAGCCAGCTGACGGTGGGTGTCGGTACACGTACACAGCCGCGACATTCGGTTTTAAGATGGAATCCCGCCGGTACGCACACGGGCGCAAGAAGATGACACAGGCTCGCATAAGTCGAAGGAACGAGAACGGGAGAGAGAGCGCAGACACTGGCTGCACCTAAGGGATATGTAAGACCAACACACACGTACGGATTACAGAGGGTAGGATTGGCAGCTCTGATCAATATTCGATTTTTGAAATATCTTCCCCACCCCTGGGCCATCGACGTCCTCCGTTACTCTCGTCTCCTCAACCCTCTTCTTCTTCCTCTTCTTCTTCATCTTCTTCTCCTTCTGCCTCTTCTTACTCTTCCGCCGCTCCCTCTCCGCCTCGGCGGCTTTCCTCCTCTCCTTCCTTCTCCCGCTCGCCAGACCTCTCGTCCTTTTTTCCCTCCCCGTGTGTGAGCCACCCACACACGCTTAACGAGCCAGCGCGTGGATGGGGATCCGTGTGATCGCATGTACTCGCGAGCGAGTGTGTACGTACGTGCGAGCGAGCCGAGCACACTCGCAGCGCACAGGCCGGGGGCATACGATCCATCGGAATTTTAAGGAAATAGAAGGACACTCGATGCATACCATCGGTATGTAGTAACGCGACGGTGGTGGTACGCGAGTCTGTGTGAGGCCACGTTAACTTTCACGCGCTCGTGTGTACGCGAGCGTACGTGTAACAGGGCCGGCGGTGCCAGCTCGTAGGGAAATGCTTCGAGGTGACGGAATCCTCTTCGGCTTTGTCGGAGGCTCGTGTCCGAGCTTCGGGTCCGTTCGGAACCTCGGAAATTTCGTAGACCGAGCCTGTTAATCCGAGATTCGGGAATCGCACGTGTTGGTGTGCGTGGTCGTTTCGTCGGTGAGTACACCCTGACCGAGGACGATCGCGAACCGGAGGCGTCGCAGCGCCGTAAACCGGCGGAGTCATCGATGAGGCTCCTGGGAATGCGCGAGCATTACCGAGCGGATATTAATTTATTTTATCGTGGAATGCAATTTCAGCCACCGCGTTTTATAAGGGTTACTGGTGTATCGCAAATACGGGGGTGCCGTTGGATCAATTTTCAGTTCGCCCGAGACAGGAAAGTAGATTTTACCGGTCCTGTGTATCTTTATACACGTCAAGCCGACGCACACAGGCGCGCGCGCGCACGCGTGAGAGCGTACACGAGCTATCGCGTGTGTGTTGGCGTTTCATCGAGAACCGAGGGATGCAGGTAGTACCTGTACTCTCGTAGTCGTAGGTACCTATACTCGTTCCTCTTTGCCCGGCGAATTGGAATTTCTCGCCGCGGATAGAATTCTTTTGCGAGAATCACGCGACGCCCACGACATACAAGACGTAGGTGTCAGGTTGCAAGAGCTTATGCGCGCACACACGCCTCGGTTCCTGCTGGTTAAATGAATGCGATGACACTTCCGAATATTAGCTGCACAGAGGCTCGCCTCGAGTAAAATGACGCGCTGGAACAGCGCGGATAAATCTCCGTGAATGATCAATAAGTTCAAGTGGAGAGATTCGTCGACAGATAGTATACGGGGTGGTTTCACACGAGCGTCGAAGGTATTAAGAATTTTATGCGTGGAATAGATGATTTTTAATTAACAAATATGTGATATTTGGTAGCGTTCTCGAGTTTCTCCAAAAATTAAATAATGAAACGTGTAATTAAGATACTGCGAATTAAATACGAAATAAATACTTAATATTATTTATAAAATTGAATTAATTTGCATAATAATGGACATAAAAATCGATTGTTATTTCTCCGTCAAACTCTTCTTTTAGAATATGGAACCAAGCCAATGTAACGTCTNTTATAAAATTGAATTAATTTGCATAATAATGGACATAAAAATCGATTGTTATTTCTCCGTCAAACTCTTCTTTTAGAATATGGAACCAAGCCAATGTAACGTCTGTTAAAAAAAGTGGAACAAGTCAGATTGATTTACAAATTCGTTAGGAAATCAAATTCAATTTCTTGTAAATCCTTATCTAGTTCCATTGCACTAGACTAGACCAAGCTGTGACGAATAGATGGAAATAATGGTAATTATAGTGGTAGAATAAAATTGAGTAAGTTCATTAAATTGGATTTCAATAATTCCAAAACCAAAAATTCTAAAACCTCGCATTTGGACTCATTAGCCAGTCCTAATTTAATATCCAATAAATAGATACAACATACGTACACAATAATAATTATAATTTCAAAATAAAACAGAATAAGTGTATCCAATTCCACTGCCTTCTCGATAAAATTAATTTTTCTTTTCTGTTTTAAATTATAACACATTCGTGTTAACCCTGTTGAGAGATTTAACACATTTCATATTACGCGTTTCTTATGTCTTTTTTAATTTATGAATACTAACTATTAACCCCCTGACATACAAATAAAATGGAATCCAATGCATGCGCAAAATACTATTTAATTTAGCTCAATTGAACAGATATATATAAACTTACAAACGGAGCACTTCATTTTGAAATTTGCATCCCTACACAACGTTTAATTAGGTTGATACCAAATGTCAAAAAAAGAACGTCTATAAAAAGGTCAAAGTCTACAATGGCACATGAAATGGACGTCATTACATATCGAGGAGTTAAATGAGTGACTCTCGTTTTACGTATCTCCTACCAACATTCAAGACAGTAAAAGAGAGCTCGATAAAATTCAGCGCAAATTTGCCCAAAACTACCCCGAAGAGTCATTCCGACATTAACCCTTTGCACTCCTATGTCAAATCTGACTCGATAACAATTTTTATCTCACGAGTCCCCCTCTGGAAACTATAAAACACAACGATAGTGTAAATAAAATCGACATCTAATTAAATTTGCTTTTTCCTCTATTTATCCGAATTGCTTCATTTCTTAGTCGAAGTAAAATTCAAAGAAGACACTTAAAAGCGTTAGACAAACACACCGCGAAATCAAACTACAATTCTAAGTGCAAAGGGTTAACACCAAAGAATAATCCACCCCACCACTCTGTACACCAAGTTTCTACATTTTCGTTCATAGTAGAGACTCGACGTGAGCGCGGTGACGGATCAACCTGTAGAAAATTCGTTGACAATGGTGAAAACGGGAGCGAGGGAAAAAGGAAAAGCCGAGGCTGGACCGTGTTGCCCCTCCGCGGCGGTCGGCTGCACTTTGCGCAACTGCGGATCGAGCCTACCGGTGCAGCAGCGCGTGCAATTAATTAAACGGCGGCGCAGCGTTGCTCATTAGCGGGCGTCGATTGGCTGCCGGGCGGTCACGTGACACCGGGGCCGATGGAACGAACGAACGCCACCGAAGGGTAGGAGCGCGGACAAGGGGGGTCAGTGGGGCAGAGAAGGCAGCACTGCACTCGCTCAGTTGTTTCTACTGGAGAGCCACGCCCTGCCCCTTTCGCGCCGAGCCACCAAAGGCGGATACCCCGGGATTAATTAAGACGCCCACCAACAAATGATATCACGCCGTTTCCTCGGACCCGCTTCAACCCCGTACGCGAGACCGAGGTATTAATTAGAAGAGCCAAGGGCGGACCCGTCTGATTGGAGGCTCCTTTGGGGTTTCCTCCATCGTTCCCGCACAGCCGAGACTTCCGGCAACCGAGTAGATTGGTCCTCCTTCGATGTTCAACCCCTGTCCAGAGGATCCACTCGAAGCTTTTATTTTTCCACCCCCTTTCCACGTTCCGATGATACACGGTGAAACGGAGGAAATAGCGCGCATACGGTGAGACGATTTGAGTTAGGTTTTTTGACCACTGTTTAGATGGTGAGAGGTGTAAAGAATTTTGGAAATCCGGTTTCCGAATTTTTTCAAGTTTCAAGTCTCGAAGCTTTTACTTTTCAAACACCTTTCCACGTTCCGATGATACACGGCGAAGCGGTGAAAATAGCGCGCATACGGTGAGACGATTTGAGTTAGGTTTGACCACTGTTTAGATCGTGGGAGGTGTAAAGAATTTTGGAAATCCGGTTTCCGAATTTTTTCAAGTTTCAAGTCTCGAAGCTTTTACTTTTCCATCCCCTTTCCACGTTCCGATGATACACGGCGAAACGGAACGAACGTGGAAAAAATAGTGCGCATACGATGAGACGATTTGAGTTAGGTTTGATCACTATTTAGGTGGTGGTGGGTGTAAATAATTTTTGAAATACAGAAATTTCGAATTTTTTGAAGTTTCAAGTCTCTAAAATAGATGGGAATAAATCGGTAGCAATTTAAGGGGTGATTTAAATTTTTGGGAATTATAGTTTTCCTTCAGTGTTCAACCCCTGTCGAGGATATATTATTTTTCCTTCCCTTTCCATGTTCCGATGATACATAGAGCGGAAGTGAAATGGAACGAACGTTGGGAAAGATAGTATGCGTAAGATAAGATGATTTAAGTTAAGGTTGATGACTGCTTAGGTGGCGGTAGACGTAAAGAATTTTGGAACTCCGATTTTTGAATATTTTTAAGATTCCTGAATGGACAGGAATAAATCGGTAATAATTTAGGGGATGATTTAAATTTTTGGGAATTCTAGTTTTCCTCTGGTGTTCAACCCTTGTCTCGAATATATTATTTTCCCTCCCCTTTCGATGTTCCGATGATACATGGAGCGGAAGTGAAACGGAAGGAACGTTGGAAAAGATAGTATGCGTAAGATCAGATGACTTTAGAAGTTAGGGTTGATGACTACTTATGTGTTGTATAATCCGGAGTTTTTAATTTTTTAAGTTTTGGTAATAGATAGTAATGAATTGGTAATAATTTAGACGTGAGGATAAATAAACATACATATACCTAAAATCAATAGTAAATCGTGGAATGATGAGTATTGTGACATTGGTCCTTAAGAACATTTTATAATATAAAGTGCGTACAGATTATAATAAACCAAAGTAAAGTAGAATCAGTGATCGTACTTACATATTCCAATTCTAAAAACAAAATTATATCGAGGAGAAGATGTAAATTTTAGGGAATTTTAGTTTGGTCTTCTTTGTTTGTTCGAATGACATACACAAGAAATGTAAATTGAACGAAAACCGAAAAAAATAATACGGGTACAAGCAAAACGATTAAAATTAAGATCGGTGATTGTTGATTTGCTGTAATGATACTCATGAACGATTTTCAAAATTGGAACATTCACAGGCTAAAGTAATTCACTACATTTAATGAATATATAAAAATTTATGCCGACGCAGCAACTGTTATATATATTTCTTTTTCAGTTGCTATGATTCCAATTTAAGGGATGATATATGGACCAAAGATCGATTATCGAAATACTATTAACAATCTTTTTGCAAATTTTGTCGACCTTTGTTGTGCAACATTTTTCATCGTTTTCAAAATATTTCCAAATTAATACTAGTGAAATCGATGTTTGAATAGGCCTTCCATCCCTTAAATTCGATTTGCAGTAGATCTATAAAAAAAACACATGTCGCGTTTACTTGTTATGCAACTCTCGAAAATTTCATTCGAATTTAATCATTCTCTTAGCAATTTAAAATTAATAATTTAGAAATTCTTATCATTACGGCAGCGAGGGATTACACGTTCATAATTTTGAAGATTGTTCACGTTCGTCTGACAAAGTCAATTTTAATCATCTTATCCTTATTCGATACCTTATTTTACAATTTTTGTCACGGGTAATGGTCCTCGCTATAGTTCAAACAATTTCGAATGAACTTACACGTGACCGGCGCGATTAGGGTGGCATCGAAGGGTGGAGGTAGTGAACTCGTCGATGCGTTTTGCATCAGTCGCTAGGATATATCGGAGACTTGAATATTGGGGACTGGGGTATAGTCGAAGAGTTATTGGATCGTTATTTTGAATCATTTTATTCGTCCTTGGTGTACACTTTTAAATGGTATATTAAACTGTACGTTAGTTATAGCGCGTTGGGTTTGAAATACGCCTGTTGGTGTTGAAAATAAATTCGAAATTACGCGCGATGATTTATCAAGGAACTTTTCCTTTTGGATATTTTATTAGAATTGGAACGGCGACAGAAATTTACTTTCCGTTTCGAGTAACAAATCCTGGTATAGCTTGTCGTAGTGGTGAAATGTAGATGGGAAAAGGAAATAATACGTTTATCGTTGTCAATGGCCACAATTGGCAGCGATCGCGAGACGATAGGAAAGTCTCTCGATATCACTGAATCATTATGTTATCGACCACGAAACTACGTTACCGCGTTATAAAAATACAAACGCGGAAGCGACTTTCCAGATAATAAGCATTCGATACGGTAAATAAAATATATACCGATATGAAAATTCCAGGAAGAACGATTGCAACGAATAACAAAAATGTAAAAATAACAAATAAATATTAAACCACTCTTACATACAAATTTTTTATTATTCCTAAGTATTAATAGAAAAATATAGGTGCTTTCGATATAAACCAATAATATCAAATATAAATATTATAGTGGAATTAAGAATATCAAACATGAATCTTTATACTCTAGAAATCTTTCTCGCGAGTAATAAATAAATAAATAATTGCGGTGTATAATAAATCAATGAAGATCGCGGAGCAATCTTAACAACGAATCATTATCTATATCTTTTTCCTGGTAAACGTAAAATAAAATAAATCCTCGAATATTTTCAACAAAGATAAGAGTCACGATCGAGTAACACGTTTATGAAATTTTTCAAAAAACACGGTTGGTCCGGGTGAAAGTTGGACGGAATGAAAATCTCGCGTCTGATAATATCTCACTGGCATCTCCTTTGATGCAAACGAATCGACATGTAGATTCCATGCAAATTGCTCGAATGCGTCTTGGAGTGGAGGTCCCGATTGGCCATACGGTGAATCCGTAGATTGGATTGCCGCTCGCTACAGCTAATCACGCAATTACTCTACCCAGCTTTAATTTTATCCTTAATTAAATCCAATCTCGCGTAATAAACGCGTACGTGTTTCGAGGTCGCGGCAGATTGAAATTCGAAAAAGGACCGAGCAAGGGGCGATAAACTGGCCGATAAAGTGGGTTAGCTGAATTTCATTACGACTATTAATTTCGCTAATAAAAATACGCGAGCGAAACTCCCGCTTGGCTGAGCACCTGCCGTAAACGCGATCTCGAGTATTCATCGCGGAAATTAGCCAGGCGTGAAAATTGAATTTTATTAACGCTATTAGTCGGAACGAAGGAATATTGGTGAAACTGCATGACACCGGGAATTTTTACAACGCGATTCTTTTTCCATCGTAGAAATAACGAGCTTTAACGCTAAACCTACCACGGTTACATAACCGGTGAGAGAGAAAGCAGTAGAATCTTTAAAAAAATAGAATAAAAGGAGTCTTGAAAATGAAAAATCATGAGGACAAGTGAATGATATTTATAATGGCAATTTTAAAAACGATCATTTAGACCACGGTAGGTTTAACACGTATTCAACTTATTTGCATCTTCGTTCTAAAGAGAGTCTTTCAAGCCTTTGATTGAAATTAAGCGTAACAGACAAACTCTTGTTTATATTTAATTCAAAAGTTGTATATACGACGTTATAACATACATGTTTGTTTTCCTAGGTAGCTGCTCGATGAATAAATTTAAAATAGGTGAGTAACAATTATTGAGTACGAATTAATGATGAAAATTAATCAATGATGCAAACGGGAGAACCTAAAGGTATAAATAATAGCATTTATGGAGGTACGATGAAGATAAATAAATATAAATAATTACAGTTCTATATTAATACAAGCAACCGCAAAAAGCAAAAATTTTAACACGCTTTAGATGACTCTATAAATATAATATACTTGCATTTTATCAATCTTCCTAACGTATTTTGCTCGTTTTTCTCTTAAAATTCGACAAATAGACAAACGTTAAAAAGTGTCGTCGTCGAAAGAAGTTTCGTATTCTAAATTGCTATCGATTACTTCAGTTTACCGCAAATTATATTTTATTTCACGACTTTTCAAGCGCAATGGGAGTTCTAGATGTGCGTGTATCCCGAAAAGAGTGGAATTTACAAGGAATTAAATATCTTGTATGGAAGATGAGGTAAGGGGAGGAAGTATTTTTCAATCGAGGAAAGCTCGAAGCTCATTTGACAAAGTATCACATCTGTCCCGTAATGCTGTTGCGTTTTTTTCTCTAATAACCAATATAATCCGTTTCTCCCTTGTCAGACTAGCAGCTCTCTCGGAGTTGACGAACGACCCTGTTGACGTTCGCCCTTTCCACCGACGGAGTAAAACGAAAAGGACCAAACCCGACCCCCTCGTCGCCGTTGCCACTATATTTCACATTTCGAACACCTACGAACTGCTATCTTTTTTATTTCCCCTTTTCCCTCGGCAGATACACGCGCTCCACGAAACACTAGGGAAGATTAATTTCTGAACTACGCCGCCTCGTGCAGTCCGACACGATACGCAGGGAAAAAAGACAGTTTTGAACAGACTGCTCGCACGATACACGCCGTGATTGAATTTTCCACTGGAATTTTTCTTTCTGCTTTTTTTTACGGTCTGATGGTTTCGAACGAATTTGATTCGAGAGATTCGCGTGTTTATGTAGGAAAAGGGTAACGAATGTTTAAGAATATAAATAAATTTATATATCGATGTGAAATAAGAAATTTTTATGTATAACAGGAGTTTATGATGTTTTATATATTGGATTTACTTATTCGTTTACGACTCACCTTGTATTGCTATGTTATACAAATATTAACACTAGGTTTACAAATATTTTTTGTATATATATTTTTACGGACACCAGTCAAATTCACAAGTGAAGGAAATCGTGTATTTAGATAAAAAGAAAGGAGATTAACTTAATTTAAAAAAATTAGAATAGGTCACTCTTCACGATCGAGTGTGACTAGAAAATTAGTTTTTACCGCACGAGTTCCTTTTTCACGTGAAAATTATAAAATGCAATCATGGTGTAAATAGAATTAACATTTAATTGAATTTGTTTTTTCCTTTATTTATTCGAATTTCCTTACTTTTTAGTAGAAATAAATTTTAAATAAGACACTTAATAGCGTTGAGAGCTGCTAACAAAATTGAAATATAATTCGGAGTATACAGGGTTAACAGACTTGATATAATTAATTTTGAGAATATTGTATAATTGAAGCAATTCATCCGTCAAATTGACAGGTTCTCTGAACCTACTATTAATAATCACTAAATACTATATATTTATATGATATAATATAGATATTACAATAATATCATATATTCGTTTATTTTATTATTTATTATAATATTAGATATGAATATACAACTGATATATAAGATATATTAGTAAAAAATCTACTTTTCAATCTGCAAACATGCGAACAATCTGTCACTATGTCAAATGCCACTACATACCGGGTGTTAAAAACGTAAAATACACCAGGAATAGTGATTAATGTACTCCAAAAGACAATTTCAAGACTGAGTGTCTGTGTTTCCAACAATAAACCTTAAAAATCTCGAACCTTTCTCCTCTAAAACCCCACATAACGAACAACCAATTCAAATCATCTTCACTTCGTCATTCCAAATTCCTAAAAATCCCAGTCACGAACAATTAAACCAAAACACAAAAGCTTCAGTTCCATATATCCAGAATCACCTTCTCTCCCTATACGTCATAGCCAAACAATAAAATATCTTTCCTCTAAAACCCTACATAACGAATAACCAATTCGACTCATCTTCACTTCGCCATTCCAAATTCCTAAAAATCCCAGTCACGAACAATTAAACCAAAACACAAAAGCTTCTGTTCCATATACCCAGAATCACCTTCTTTCCCTATACGTCATACGCAAACGAAAAGATTACTTTGAAAAGCAGCTTCGGGCATCGGAAACCGCAGATCGGCCGAAACTTAATTATTCGTAGCGAAAGGGCGGTTGGTTAAAATGCCAGAAGAACAGAGACACAGTCGGGGTATCATAAAATCCGGTCGTCACGGCGGGCGAAGGGAAGCGGATTCCCGGTATAATATCACGGACAATCGCCCTGATTCGAAAATTAGGTGGGGATTCATTTTTAAACGGTCCACGCCTGCCGAGCCCCCGGAACGGCCCCGGTGAAAACGCCAGCTTTTTATTACCTCGTATTTCACGCCACGCACCACTTACCTCTGCATATTTATACAGGTGAATAACTAGCCGTGTGTCGCCGTTCCGTAGGCCTGGTGGCCGAGAGGAACGAGCACGGGGAAACGTAATGTATGGAAGAACGGCGAAGCTTAATGGGAGTGGATGAATGGGCTCGTTGACGGTAAGTAAACGCGATAAATTGTTCGTTTCCTCTTGTTTTTGCGATAACCTAGATATCAGGCAGGGCATCGAACGTTGACACCTCTCGGCTCGTGTCGGGAAGGCTCGTTGCTCGAAAAATGACGAATGTCCGGATCGCGAAATCGCGTGCCGCGTTAAGGTTAAGGGTTTCGATAAAATATTTTATGCGGATCGAAACGTTGCTTTCGAATATTTCGTGGTAAAGGAACAATAATCGAGTTGAATTTTTAGTAGTTTTGTAGATTCTTTTCTTTTTCTGTTTGTGATGTCGCGTATTATGTACTTAAAGATTAAGGGTTTGAATAAAATATTTGAAAAGAATTGAAACGTTGCTTTGGAATATTTCGTGGTGGAGAAATAGTAATCGCGTTATATTTTTTGTGGCTTCATAGATTCTCTTTTTTTTTTTGTTTATTATGTTTATGATGTCCCATATTATATACTTAAAGGTTATGGGTTTGAATAAAATATTTGAAGCAAATCGAAACGTTGCTTTGGAATATTTCGTGGTGCAGAAATAGCGATTGCGTTGAATTTTTAGTGGCTTCATAAATTCTTTTCTTTTTTTTATTTATGATATTATGTATTTACTTAAAGGTTAAGGATTTCGATAACATGTTTGAAGCGGATCGAAATGTTTTAAAATATTTTGTGGTAAAATAATAATATTATAGTTGAGTTTTGAGTTTAATATTTTTATTTTACTTTTTTATGCGAACCTATTTTTGTATACGATATTACATGTCACGTGAAAGTTACAATTTACGGTCAAATATTGGAAATATATCGACACGTTGATTTGGAATTGTTCATGCCGGAAAAATAGTAATCCTGTCGAATTTTTAACAAATTACATTTTACCTTTTGTACGATTCTTTCTGTATTTTTCATTTTTTTTCTACGATATTGCATATTACATGAAAGTTGAGCGTTATTCCGAAACATTTGATAAAATAGATAATAATGGTACCTAATTTTTGACAACACAAATTTCTCTTTATAAAGATTTATTTTTATTTGCTTCAGACGTCTGTTCGGTCACCGGAAAATAACGGCACTTGGATAATCCACACGGTAATTTGACGGGGACACGGTTATTTCGAATTTTAAGAGAAATCACGCGAATCGAGGGAGAAAAAGAGAAACAGTTTTTCCAGCCGGAACTCGTCGTATAATTTTCGAATTTATGGAACGCTCACTTTTCATGGAAATGCTAACGTCGTTCGCCGCCATGATGCACAGTTACAAAATCGCACCCTTTTTTTCTGCTCCCACCCCCTTCCCACCCTCCACTGGTCCTCTCCCCACGGGAATCCGAAGCGTTCGTCGAAATTTCACTACCAAATTGGCCTTTTCACATTTCAAAAAATATTGACTCCGCGAACGGCCGCGGTGAAAAATCATTCGTCCAATCGACGCGTCGCGGCCCCGCAGCGGGATTTCAAATTCAAATTTCCCTGCAATCGAATTAGCCGGCAAAAGAGCCGTTTGATCCGTGCCATCGAGCGTAGAACAGCGCACAAAGTGCCGGCCCCAATTATGAATAATTCGGAACGCAAATTCGCTTAATTTCTCCGGCCGAATCAAGAGTGGCTGCACGGTCAAACGCACGAGTGGAAACTGCCAACAGCTGCCAGATATTCCGACAGTCTTTCATCTTTTTCCGGCTATGGCGGAATTCGCGGGACTCGCGTTTAGAAACCACCCAGAAGCGAGAATTCGTACTTGTTTTATTTCATAATTACGAATAAATTGTCCGTAAATAAACGCGAAACTATTGTACATTCGAAACCTCTGATTTTTAACATTTTTCTTCTTTTTGAGACAAATGAAATAAGATTCTTTAATTTCAAAGTGAAATCGATTGTTTAATTTTGTTAAAGTAACGCTAAAAGGGTAAAATAGCTTGTGTTGCTATGACATATTCGTCAAAAATCGTTTTTCCTATAAAAAGTGGAAAGATTGTATTTCATAAACAATTCTTCATAAAAATATATAAGCAAACTACATAATGACCAAGTGAAAGAGGCAAGTAATATTTCTTCAGCTTCGATAAAATTCTCAACGATGCAATTTATCCTTTGAATACATAAAATTCTGTGACAAAATCGTAAAAAAATTCCTCCACTGATAATATTTTATTTCATAAAAGGAGATTTATTGGAAGTTACACATTCTAAAGCATTTTGACACCTGGTGAAACGGCAACGGAATTACGTAGAATATTTATCGTTTCTATTTCTAAATTCGATAGATCCTAATGTTCAATAACAACAGTAAACCATCGATCGAAACTACTTGCACTTTGTTAACCCGAAAACGGGGAATCGTATATATCGGAAAGTCCCATCCCTGGTGCCCGATCGAACGTAATAAATAGGTGCGGATAATGGGTATGCATGGAAGCAGGGCTCGTTTAAGCGTTCCTAATTAACCATCCAGCCGAGATGTAACAGATGCGTGCGCTTAAATTTAAATTTATTCCAATGGAAGAGAAAAGAGAGAGGGGCGAGAAGGAGAGAGAAAGGGACGGGCTAGTCGCAGACAGCGTCACCTGCTACCCGCGCCACCAACCTTCTCCCGATCTCGATCTCCACCTTTCGCCATTCCGCCATTATTCCATTATTCCGGGGTGGACGTCGGCATAAAGCCCGTGGACGGCCGACGAGCGATCAAACTTTAATTCAATTAGGAGGAACCGAAGCAGCGGCTCGTCATGCCGTTCTCTTTCTTCTTTTCTTTCTACATGCTAAGTAGATAAAAGCGAGATCCCCTGAAAAATTGCCTCGACGAGATTCCAGCCCCGGATACCGCCGGCCTCGCCCCACCCCCGTCCGTTTTGCATCTCATCGGGCTTCTATCTAGTAATTACCGTAATAAAATTATCATAAGTCGAGGTTCAGGTCTACGAGACGTCCGACTCCGGCTCTCTCTCTCTCTTTTCTCTCTCGCGGCCTCTGCGACCGACTCGCGCACGCACGAGCAGAACCAGTCGGATTCGCGCGGATATCGGGTTTCCGCGGCATGTCTTAATGACGCTCGAATTTTAATGTTAATCCGCCGGTGCAGGCCGGACCACGGCACAGCCATGGAATACAAAGTATCGACGCTGGGACTGTTGACGAGGGTGCCGTGACTGGAGCACCGCTGCCAGGAATTCACCGGAGCATCCGCCAAGGTGAGCATTTTTTCTCCGGTTTGATTGACTAACGTCAGTCAGCGAGATCTTGCGACTCGCCATGGTGAATCCCCATTTGGTATGCCATGTAGATAAGTACAGTCCGGCGAGAAGAGAGGACGATGGCGCGGCGACGGCCACCGGAGTGGAACGGGCCCCGTCCCCGTGACGGACGAGCGGACTGTACGGGCCCGGCTTCGTCCTATTCCTTTCTTGGACCCGATTTTTTTTTCTCCCGGCCGGGCAACGAGCGCGCGGTAGTATTCCTGTTCGACGGCTCGAGTGAGAAAAGGATTTTGTAACGCATTTTATCCATTATTTATCGGACGACTCGCGCGCACGGGAAAATTCGATGCGGATTGAAAAAGTCCCGGCGTACCCGCACGATCGAACCACCGTCGCTGTCCTCGGCATCCAAACGTATTAAGCCGATCCTGCCCTCCGTTCCCTCTTTTAACCAGCCATTTCGATCCCCGTCTTTATTCCACGGCCAACACGCACGTCCACCAGCTTTCGTCATTTTTCCAACGTTTTTCCCTGCGTTTCCACCGACGCGATATCGTTCGCGGGAAATGGGGGGTCTTTAGCGCGAAGGTTTCGAGGCATCGAGGATTTATCGAATCACTCCAATAGAATTTATAGGTATGACGAGAGATTTGCTGGTGAACGAATGATGCAGAAACTCTATCGGGTTAGTCAAAAAGTAATTTCGTTGATTCGATATTGATTTAATTGTCTAACCATTTGATTTACTTAAAAATTTATAAAAGAATAATAAACGATAACTAGATATCTGAATATTTCTAGGATTGTTTGTTTCTAACTTAACTTTCCCATAACAACCATCGCATACCACATATTCTACATCTTTCAATCACACGTTCAAAAACAGACGCATTAACACTTGTGCTATTGTTCTTTTAAAACCAAATTCACAATCTCAGTCAGCTCGTGAGAAGCTACGAATTCTAATTAGCACATATTCTATAGTAAATTTGAAAAGAAGAAGCGGTATCAGTCATTGGAGAACTTAGATCTATTGGGTCAATTCGTTATAGGTTCCACGAAGATATTAACCTTTTGCACTCCAAATTATACTTGAATTTTCATCCCAGCAGCTCCTATCGCTTGTTTTATTTCAAATTTGCTTCGATTAAAAATAGGGAGACTCTATACACTTGAATCTTTCTATATCTTTCACGATTCCCAAATACTCTGAAGGACTTTTTAGCGTGCCCAGCACTATAACCGATAGAGAAGGAAGTAGATGATCCATATAGAGTCTGTATATAACGAAAGATATTTAACGGAACGGAGATACGGAGGCTAGCAGACTAAACTCTATCGATTCGCGAACGTTCGAACGTATATTCCAGGACTCGCGAGTCATCGAAAAGTAGCTGGAAAGACACGGTGTTCCGTTTAAGAGAAGACAGAGGTGCAATTCTTGCCGAACGATCGATATCGCATCGAACGAAACTACCTTAACCGTTCCAGCTTTCATCGATCGGATCCTCTCTGAAATTTTTCAAAATATCGAAAATCCCCGATACCTTGCGATTTATCCTCCATGCCGACTATTTCCTTCGACGTTCGTCAATTGACTTTTCGAGTTATGGCGGAAGAGAATCGTAAAGCAGGCGAAGTTAGAGCGCAGACTCATGAGCGGACACGTCGAAGTGGAAGTATAACGAATCAGAAGTACGTCGATATGCGTCTGTATACGCGGCAAAGGTGGATGTAAGCAGGAACGAACGGGAGAGAGAAAGAGAGTGAGAGAGGAGAAGGGAGAGAAAAAGAGAGGAGAGACAGGGGGGATCGGTATAGGAAGGCGAGCTGGCGACCATCACCAAGTCAAATCGTCTCGCAACGCGCCAGCGAATAATCTTAAATTCAAATTAAGAGTGGGTCTACAAATTTAAACAATAAACGATCAGATTCCCCGCGATTCAAATTTAAACGCAGCGGACAATGGGCCCCGAAGAGAGCGCATTTGTGGCATTCCCCGTCTTTACCTCGAACTTGCACCACGTGTACGATCGCTTGTATATCTCGATCCCGGTATTTATGGCTTCGTTAGGTGTAAAGCTTCCACGGAGTGTCTGCGCTGCTCTCTGTGAAACGAATGTAGCGCGGCGTCGATAATGGCATCGATAATAATTCATCGGAGCTTGGCCTCGGCGTCCTATCTTCTAATGATAATCAACGATGTCACACTGAAATCGCCGGGTAGATATTTATCAGCAGCCAAGCTCAACGAGAATATCGACGGATCCGAGAGGAAATGCGCGACGGAAATACGAACCGAGTCTGCTTTGCCTAAACACGCTCGAACCTCGATAATTCGTAATTTTTTCGCGAGAATGTCTCCTTCCAGTCTACGTAACACGAAATGACACCTTAGGATGTACCTTAATCAATCGAATACTCGAATACTTTCGCGACTAGACTGTTACTTTCGTACATTTACGCGTTAGTAGTTTGCATTGTCCTTATGTCGTAGCTTCGGTCTTTGAAAATCTTTTACTCAGAAATTTCGAAAGCTTTATTTCCTCTCCAACAATTCTCTTCGGCTCCGTACTAAATCTCTCACTCAGAAACCCTAAAGTCAACACTAATCTAACATTAATCTACCTCGGTACGAAACGCGAAAACCGGAAGAAACTTGTCGGAGAGAGGAACTTATGGCTAGAAAATTCTTCGTTTGGAGAAAATTCGTGCGTGTACGCACTGAGTAGAGAAGTGTAGGCGCGAGGAAAAAATATCGAGTCATCCGACCACCAAAAAGCGAGCTCCTAATTCGGTGGACCGAATCGAAGGCGGCCGGTGACGGTGAAGCGGCGAGGTGGAACGGTGTCGAGAGAAAAACTCGACGACGACGACGACGACGCCGACGACGATAGCGAATAGAGTAGGAGGAGGATGCGGATGGAGCGAGATGCGGAATAAAAGGGCGAAAAGAAGAGGCGTAGAGGGAGCTAGAGGAGCCGGTGGCTGTCGGCGGGAGAGAGAAAGGAGAGCCGGAGGACAAGAAGCGATCGGGATGTCAGATCGGATCTCGTTGGTGAATCAAATTTGGCCAAATAAACGAAGAGACGGAGGGAAGCCGGGAGAGAAGGCAAGAGAGAACGGAGGGCCGCGAGAACAGTTGCGCTTCGTGCGTGCATTAGCATGCGGGAGGGCAGCGAAAAAGAGCGAAAGAGGGAGGAAACGGGACGGAGGACAAACCTTCGCTCCTTCGAGAGCGGCCAACTCGAGGAGCAAGCTGAACGGGGAGGAGGGCAAAAAGATTGGCAAGAAGGGACTTTTCGAACTTTCTTTGTGTGCTAAGCAGCCTCCCGGCTTCTCCGGTACGCGGCAGACCCCGCTTCCTCTCTTTCTGCTTCTTCTTCTTCTTCTTCTTCTGCTTCTTCTTCTTCTTCTTCTTCTCGGTGTCCTTCCTCGGACGCTGCGACGACCGCAGAATCGCTGTGCTTCTTTCGCCGATTCCACGGATCGGTGGAAGCAATCGGCGCGAACGCGAACGCGACCGTGTCTAATCGTTTTCGGGATTAACCAGGTTTCTATTGTAATTCCGCATGCATATATCGATGCGTATTTTTGTTTTATTGATCTTCTAATGTATCGAATCGAGAAGCATGGAAGAATTTGATAGCGTTGTCAAGCGAGAATCGTGGTAGAATTTGAGTTCAGAGTCGTGAAAGAATCTTTTAGCGTTATCGCGGAGAGGATTGTCGAGGAATTTGTTGATATATGTAAGCGAGTCAAGGGCTGGTTACTATACCAATCGCGTAAATCGATGAATATATTATTTATTACCCATATTTGGTTGTAATGGTAGAAGTTTTTGGACCGTTTATTTAGAAAGCGGTGTAAGTCCTTCATTTTTCTTTTTTTTAAATGAAATATCAGGTAATTTGTGATTAGTTTTGCGTAAAATGGATTTGTATCATTTTCAAAATTAGCATCGCTTTCAGACATCTGATGTCTGATTCAACATAACTTTGGTACTGAAAAACTAATTGGTATGAATTAGGTTGCTATTATTGAACGTTGATTATAACATACAGTTGAACATACTTACTTATGCTCATTATAGCGTCTTGATTTATATTATTTATCACATTTAATATTAACACTAGAGTTATCAAAGGAATCAAAATTTTGATTGCTCCAGACCTTATTTTCTCACATAACTTTCCATATTTCTTTAATTTCGCAATACGACTTCTATTTATTATTTACCTATACACATAATACCTAAACACGCGTGTAAAGACCAACAGTTTTAGAATTAACCCTTTGAGGACGAATGTCATAATATACGTGGAAGTTTCTTAATTTCTCAGAATGAAAACTGCACGAAATATAGCGAAAAATAATTCTAACGTCGTCATCGATGTCGTACATATTTTTTAATTGGGAGAATTTCCCTCGATTTGTTATTTTTAATCGCTTAGTATACACCGAACGCATCATTATCTTCGTTTCTCGTCTGCAAAGGGTTAATACCGATTTCTATTGGCTCCTTCGGAAAGTCATACCTCTTTTTTTTTTATGCAGCTGAAGTGTGAAGTTGGTTGTGAACAAATACAATTAGGTCTCCTAAATTGGAAAAAATGAAATGGCTTTCCGCAGGACCTAATATTACACGAGTCGCAGCGCCTAACTTTAGGCAGCCACGTGAACGCAGGCGCACACGGTGCAGCGCAGCCGAACCGGAAGGGTTAACTTCGTCGGACACGGACGCGGACAGGAATGCCAACGAAAATATAGGCCCGTGATGTTGGAACGATACGAAACGCTGCTTCGTCATAAAGAGCGACGATAGCTGGGTATAATGTAACGGTGGATGATAGCCCTTATCTCTTTAGGATATACACGCGAATCCATTTTCCTCGGCGAGGTGCTGCGAGATCGAGTAGAATTCCTCGATATTTTCTCTCAAGCAGAATAGAAGCTGTATAAAACGAGAGCTGCGAAAGCTGATACGGATGTGTGTCGCACGGGAGAATAAGTTATCAGCCGCCGCGTCGCGAGTTTCTGCTTATTTCACGGCAAAGGCCATCTCGGGTGTTAAACGTCAATGATAATAACGCTGTTTCATCGTCACGAAATTGCTATATCTCGCGTAAAACGTTTCACTGCGCAGATGAATAACGAAGGTAGACGGATAGATCGGACAAGATACATCTTTACCGATAATTCGTATCCTATTTCAATAATACTGCTACTAAAACGAGGTGGAAACAATCGACTCAAACACGCAAAATAAATTTCAAAAATTTTGACCATTTACACAAACATATAATCTTAAGAAAAACCCTGGTTGATGCGTCAAGCTCTATCCAGATGTGGTTATGCTAAAAGAATCGTTGGAAAACGTGTGTATTGTGAGAAAGAAACATAAAGAAGGTTAAGATCAGCGAAAACAGAGTGGTTGAAAACTGTAATCGTAGAGCCATTTGTCGAGAAGAGTTGTCTTTAGTCGTAAACAGTTGTAGACAGGAGTTGCCATGAGTTTACGAAGCGAGTTGTAAAAATAGATTCGTACCTCTAACCGTCGCGTCCTTGTAATTTATTTAACAAATTACCACCAATCTCAATCTCACTCTACGTTATATATAATATTTTCCTCCTATCGGCAAACGAGGACCTCGAAATTGCGAGAAAACATGATTAACATCGTTGGAAATAGCGAACAAACCAAATAACACAAACGAGGTTCGCGGTAAAGCTGTAGCAGCGGTAAATCAAAACTAAAAAGCCACTTAAACGAAAATAAAGCGCTATAAAAATCGCAGACGCGGTCTCGAGCAACCAAGCACACTCCAAAAATACACGAGACAGAAGCAGCTAAGTCTGACTAGCTGACACGCGAAACGATACGGACTAATTACCAATTCTCCGAGCAAATCGGTTTCGCAACGCTGATTCGCGACTGGCATGGCGGCGGGAAATAGGAAGTCCGGGGATTAGAACTGTCGGCGGATAATAACGACACGATTCGAACGACATATTTATCGTAAACGAGCCCGTCCTCGTGAATGACACGCAGACAATCGCGGCTCCGTTGGTTCTACGAGGAGAACCGTTTCGGACCACTTTTAGTCCCCGGCTCCGTGGCTGCTGCCGCCGTCGTTTCTGTACACGTAACCATACCAACAACCGAGTCTACAAGTTCCCCAGGAGAAACATGTCCGAGTACGTGAGCGAGATCCTCCCGCTAGACAACCGGCGCCCGCGTTTAACAGGACAATTTAAATTCACGCCGCGTCGACCTTACTCGGCATTCCCCCGGCCTGGACACATGCGTTTCCGCGCATTAATAACATCTTTGTAAATTAGTTCGCGACCAGCCCGCAGCGCCTATCGCCGCGCGAATGTTACACCTCGTCACCTCGCATGCCACTTTCCTCGCGTCGTTTCGCGGCCCGACACCTCTTGCGATGGCCGGATTGGGTTTCGCTTTTCGGCGAAATTTTTCCCGCCCTTGTACTTCCTCCCTCGACGTTTTGTCGGCCATTCCACCGACGACCAACGAAGCTTTTTGCCTCGTGACGCTTCGGCCATCGTTTCATACAGGCTCGAAATTTTCTTCTCTTTCTCGGACTCGGAGATTATCCGGATGGATGTGAGATTATTTTTTTTAACAGTTCTAGGGTTTTGGTTATTGCGAGGTTATATTGAATGGAAAAGAGTATATCGAGAAATAAGAAAACCGTGAAATTATCGTCCGGTGACTGAATTGATATCCGTTGTTTGTAATAGGTGTGTTAATAGTCGAAGGAATCATTGAGTGAAGGATAAAAGAATTTATTAGCGTTATTATAGTAGCTTTGAAAGGATTTTCTATGGAGAACACTTGCTATTTTTGAAATCTAGTTCGTATAATATTGAAAATATAAAATTTCTGGAGATTCCTATCTCTTTTCGAAGAAAGGTACGATATTCATTACTTAACAAGTTTCGTTTTAAATATCATACCATCTTCGTCATTCTATTCTATAATAATTATTATCATCTCCGAGTCTAAATTTGGACGCACCTCGTACTCGGTGTGTCACCGAAAAATATTTACTGCAAATTAGCCACGGACAGGTTGGAGGAAGAAGTATAGCACAGGAGTGTCTCGGATATCTCTGCCTGGCTGTTTATCGGCGAAACTCCTAGGAAGCTAATACTTTGACTGCAAACTATACTTTAATAGCCATGGATACATCTGGCCGTAAGTTCTCGAAATTGATTTATCTTTCACTACCGTATCAAAAATGGCTTTAAACGCGTTCCCAAGGGATACCGCTGTAGCGCGATGGGAAACTTCTCCTTTTTGGGTTCCTTATGCACATGTTTTAGCATGCTAATAATTTAGAAGCGGGAGGGGGAAAAAAAAGGAAGACGGGCGAATTCGGGCGGAAATTCTTGAGCAGCAGGCGCGTGAAACAAAACGCGGCACGTCGGTGTGGCAATGTGCCAGTTCTGTTATTAATGCACGAGAGAAGAGGAACGAAGCGAGATCTTCATCGCTGCTCGAACGGCGACCGAGCATGGCAACCAATTATTACGGGGGCGAGAATGTTGCTGGCGCGGTGTGTTATTAGCGTAAGGCGTTCGATGCTCTTCTTTTCGGCCAGTACCGGATTCAGGATATCGTTCGTGTCGATCATCGCTATCGATGAACGTGTATACCACCCCTTTTTCTTAACGCCGGTGTCACATCGGCCGATCATTAGCGTGTACCGGCACCCCAGGGTATCACTGCTCATTTAAGCCGCACTGCCCGTAATATCTCTCCCCGTATAATCTCTTCCCCGACACGGTGATTAACATTTTGGCTTAAATAACGCCTCGCCGGCCTGCCCACGGGATAAATTTAATTCTCACGGAACGACACTCGGGCAAATGAATGATTCCGACGATTTATTAAACGCGTATGCAGAAACGTCGTTGCGCAAGAGGAGATAGAGAAATTGCGTTTCACTTCGGTTTTATTTGAATAGGAAATCGCACTAAGTAGATAATACCTGTTGGAATATGCGGTCGCGTACTTTTCTGCTTCGGTGAAAGTCGGTAGACATCGATAAGATGAGTCGCCATAACTCGGTGATACGTAACAATATAAATCGATGCACATCAATATGCACATCTCGCTCGAGAAATGAAAGGTTGCGTTTGAATATGCATAGAGTTAGTAGATTCGTCTGTTAATGTGGTGTTATCTTTCAATTCTTGGAATTTTTGAGAAAGCGACGGATTCGAAGGTTCACGTTTTCTCAAGCCGTGGAAAAATTAACGTTGATTTTTGCTAAGATAAAAATGTGAGTATATACATCGTAGATCTATGGTTAATACTATGGGTTGGTAGATACATGAGAATTAAGTTTATGAAAATATCTATTTTATGGAGACACTGATGTGTCGCAAGAATTAAAAATTTAATATCTAATTATTTACAGGAGGTAATTTACAAAACTTTTCTTCTAATTTATCAAATAAAATAAATAACAGTCGTCTGGAGCAACAAATGACTTTATTGGCCACAGAATTTAGTAGTTGAGGACGTTTCTGAGGATAAGACCAATAGCTTTATGGACATTTTTTTCGTCTTCAACCAGTTACCATATGTCTAATATTTCTAATATTCCGTTAGAATTAAATTCCATTTTTGGTAATTAAAGTAAATAAGAAGAGTTTTTTATTGAACCGAAAACTTCCTCACGATTTACTCGATCTTTCATTTTAATTCACACGTGAATTTTACCAGAATATTTATACATAATCGTAAGAAAAAGGTTCGAAATTGTCGCTGTAGAGATTAATCTCTGAATATTCAAGCTAGGAATATAAAATACCTTTTTAATACATGACAAGCAACTGTGGTATCTTCCGAAAGAAATATAGACGTAATCGTAGAATACGACAATGCAATTATATAAATTAAACGGAATTTATCCAGCTGGAGCAATTTTTCATCGGTCCACGTGTCCGACATGCCACGGAACATAAGTCAGGAGAGAAAAAAAATAAAAAAGAGCAGACAGACGAGAAAGCCACGTTCTCATTATTGGCGTTTCAGCCTAGGAGCACTCTATCGTCCACTTATTTTCAGCCGAACTTCTTACGTGGCCATGTACGACAAAGGTACCATCGTACCGAGAAAAGTGTATCGCCCACGCCGAATTAGAGATGACGGCGTCGATAGAAAACGAAACATGGTGCTTAACGGGTACCACCGCTAACCGACGCGTACCACTCTCATTTATTATGCATACCCCACCGATACGTGTTGGAGATTGTTGCACGTGGAGGACTCCCCATAGCCGCGCACGGTAGTTACACGGCACACGTGTGTAACGAGACGTAAGATCTCGACGAGAGAAGCGGCTCGGCTGACGAGAAGACCTTCAAGAAAACACCTTCTCCTATTACTCCTTTTTCCGAGTGTTATCGATTATCCGCTATTGAATTGTATTGAAAATAATGGCACCGTTGCTTTGTCGGGAGAAATCGTCGGGAGTCGGGCCCGCGGAATGGTAAAAGGGAGATTACGATTTTTTTTCATTTTTTTTTCAATCGATTTCACCGATGGTCTCCTTATTTGGAATTTTGTTATCCAGGTTCTGATATTGTTCGGGTTTATTTTAGAAGTGCCTGACGTTCGAGATTGTCATCTGGGTAGCTTGTTAGTATTTGTAAAAGTATGGCGAAGTTTTATAGGAGAATTTTAATGGTTGCAATGGAAGAATACTATACGAAAAGATTAGTGTCTTTCAATTGTTCGAATTTATTTTAGAATGTTCTAAAGATGGAGATTATCGTCTGGGTATCTCATTGGGAATTTTTATAGGAAAATTTTAGCGATTGCAATGAAAGAATATTAACCAAAAACCTTATTGTCTTTTAATTATCGAAGTTTATTTTAAAATATTCTAAAGTTAGAGATGATCATCTGGATATCCTAATATTGTTTATGAAAATACGAGGGATTTTTATATAAAAATTTTACTGACTGCAATGAAATAATATGATAACAAAAGATTTTTTTTCTTTCAGATCTGATGGCTTGATCGATGCTTCTTTATTTGGAACTTTGGTATCTAGATTCTGATATTTGAATTTATTTCAGAAAATTCTGAAATCGAAAACTGCCGTCTGGGTGCCTCGTTTTATTTTTACAAAAGGATAGCAAAATTTGAGTGGTCTCATTGAAAGAATACTACATAATAAAACTGTTTTCTTTCTTTTCCTTAAAGGTAATTTTCAGTATCTTTTCATCGGGCAAGCGTGTACCTTCTTCTATTACATCTCCCAACAAATGAAAATTGCTATAACCAAACCAAAAAGTATTAACTCCCCTAACAAGAAAAAAACACCGAAGATCTCGAGAAGCAAAAAATAGCTAAAAGCCTAAAAGAGTGTAAAGGGAAAAAATTTCCTTCCGTAATAATCCTTCTTCGAAATCGTTCAAATTATTAAACAGGAAGAAAAAAGAAGGTAAATAACCACCTTCAGCCGAGACACCCGAGTTACTGTATTGAGATGCAAATTCTCCAAGTACCCCCGTTTCTAAGATACCCTAATTTGCACGTGTCCGCGGGAAATGTTACGTTTCAATAGCGTTTAATCTCGAAAGGAAGCTAGACGGAGGTTACTTAACCAAAGCAGCGAGGTCGGTAATTTTTCCTCTCCGTTATCGAAACAATATCAATTTCTCCGGAGAACAGCAGAACTGCACTTTGATGTAATCTAGATAATGGACTCGACTACTTCTCCGTGACAGCTTTTCATCCGCTAAGTGTAAACGCGGCCATACATTCCGAAGTAACACAGAAACTACGCAAATTGTAATCTATGCGAGCATGTTTATAGACGTCCTCGTGGAAACGCGAGCCTGCCGTTGCTTGGCTGGCGCTTCGTGGCGCATAAGTTATGGAATATTCAATGAAAATTCGATTCATCTTTGCGTCCGGCTATAGCATCGAGGGGTATCCGTCAATCGGCATTAACATCTTCATGAAGAGGCTACGAGCCGGATCGAACATTCATCATGGCCCTACAACACGGTACAAAGTCTGTCACAAAACGCAGGTGGATGCGGAGGATCGATGTGGACGGAATAGCAGGGCGGAGGATCGACGCACGATCTGTTTTCTCAGGCAGCCAAGACCGACAATGGCCAAAATATTCATGCGAACATATATTCCGGGCAAACGTTTACTTTAAACAATTGCAAATGCCCCGAATCAGTATCGACACGATATGAAAACCGATATCTTCGACTCGGGAACGGTGAATCTTAAATTGCGCGCCAGTGAATCCAATTTCGTATGGCCGAATTTTCTCTCTCGTCCTGCGCAATAACATTTCCTCCGTGTCGTCGAATCTCTTCTTTTATCAACGTGGAATACGTAACGATGGATCATTTCGTATAAAGATACCTTCGATCGATCTGTACATGTTCAAAGAATTTATACATGTTCTAATAATTCGGTTCGTTTCCAGTTGAACCAGGATCCTGGAAAATTACAATTCGGTAGATTCTAGTTAATTAACAGTTTAATGGCTAGAAATATTTTTCGACGAGTTACACGGGATAAATTAGATATCGATATTTATAGTTAGTATTAATTGATGTAAATATAAATCGAAAACGAGGAGATATTAATAAATACGAGTTTAACACGTGTCTTATTTGCTCGAACATTTTTACTTTCACGCGGTATTACGTGTGCTTATGTAACATATTGCGCTGGGTTTGAAGGATATTTTAAACTTTAATTATTATATCGGAGTATTTCACCAGAAATTACTTATTAACTGTTATGTGAAAAATTGTATTAAACGAAAGTCGCTTGGTACGAATGGGAACATGCGATATAAAAATTAATCTTCGGTTATTTCCTCGTTTTATCGAGATACCAAAGTTCCCTTCAACGTTTTATATATAATGTAACGTTTGACTTATTACTCAATTAAAGAACATATCGATAATTGTTGGCCCTTGATCTTATCTTTCCTGGTAACTTAATTCGATATTATTTCGAAGTGCAATTTAATCGACTGTTACATACTACCATTACAAAATATAAAATACTCTCCAAGCAATCGAGTTAACAGGAAATTTTTTCGTATACATATAGATACGAATGCTAGTGAACAAGATACGAGACATGGTGGCGCTAGTTTGTTCAGTGAAAAATTGATTGCTTTACTCGATAAGTTAAAATACGAAACTTCGATTGACTGGATTGGCCAAAAATTAAATTATAGAAGTACAACGATGATACAATGTATCCGAGGATTGGCTGAGGTCATTACCTTTGTTTCTTCCCTATTTTTCGACGACATTGTGATTGTTTTTCGTCTTTTAATCTACTACCGATGACTTCATCGCATGTATTTCCTTTGATTAATAAAACTATATATATTTCGTTACAAAGTTCTACATTCTATTGCAAAATTTTAACCCTTTGTACTCGAAGCTTTCCTTATATAATCCTAAGCTCAGTGATACCATTTATTATTAAAAACGTGTATTTCGTTTCACTTTTAATCTAGTTATTGCCTCCTATTCGGTACTTAACATCAGATTTCTGTTTCCGTGTTTTTCTATACTTAAATTATCGGTGTATGATCCAACCTGTTAATGCGTGTTGAAAATTGTTTCATCTAGCATATGGAATCATTAAATCGTTATCAGCGTCTTATTTAATCACGCATTCAACTTTTCCGTTTTCGAAGTGCACAACACGTGTACTTTCCTGCGTGAGAAGATCTAGATGCAACATGCTAATCTTCAAGATATCGAAGTAAAACGATGTCTGATGTTTCACCGACTAAGTATCGATTAATCCTCAGTCACCTACCTAACAAGTTCCAGACCCGAATAATCAAGCGATCGATGCAACATCTCAGAAATTCAACCGCCATTCGACAACTTCTCTCGCGATCTGATCCATCGATCACGCGAATACCGTCACTGGTGTTCGCGATACGATCCAAAATCCCCCGACACTTCTAGCAGCGTACCGAAAAGAAAATTCCTCAGCTAGGACCACGCCTGGTGGGATTGAAACATCGTCCTTCTTACGCAAAGGTTTTTGTTCAGCCGGTGGCACGATTTGAGCGCGCGTGACAGGAATGGCGGCAGAGTCGCGCGAAGTCCGCGGTAGTTCACCGGCTTAGAATTATATCGCACCTGGCGCTAAGTGTTCCTTCACTTTCGAATAGGGAAAAGGACATCGAGATTCTGCCGTGGTACCCGCTGGCTGGCTGCTCTAGTTGTCGATGTGGCTGGCGCTGCCGGTGGTCGGCTGGCAGCCAGTCGTTCCGAGGCGATAAACGTTCGACTATCGTGGCGATCGGCCGATTGCTAATGCGGCTCGATCGGCGGGCAGGCAGAATTTTCTAATGAGCGCGTTAGCTCGTTAGGCACGTTCCAGGCCCGATCGCTGGAAAAACATGGGACGCGTTGCCCTCCCAGAATCGTATACGCATACGCCTGGAATGCGCTGGTTACCATAAAAAACGGTACACTTGCATTCGCACGTACCACCTCGACACACGTACACGGGGCTGAACGAGTAACACGGTGACGAGATGCATGGGATACTTTCACGCGGAATATCCGCGTTATATCGCTCCGCACGCAGGCTAAACGCTTGACCAGGAATCCCTCGTCGCGGAATACCAGCGCGAACAGAAAATTTCGCATTTGTCCCCCATCTCTATTGAATTTCAAATCCACTGCTACCTTCCGAGCTTTCCCATTTTTCTACGAGCTCTTTAGACGATTCTGCGAATGTTTCGTCACAGTTTAAAGATTACCAGTAATGAGATTCGTCTGATACCCAATTTGTCAGCGATTGACAGAATAGGCTGTACGCGATTTCGTACCATTCACGGTATAATTAATATTTTAACCAAAAAGAAATGATTCGGTTGCAATTCCTGGTAATACCGAAGATCCTACTAATTTTACGACTGATGGATAATTGCGCGAACAGTTTTATTATTAACGTATTAACCACAACGAATTAACCATAATTTAGATTTGAAGAGTCAAATATGAATATTGCTTTCCAATTTCTGATATCTCAGTTCGGAATTCTTCGACACTACGCACGACATTACTCGATTGTTGTACTTATTTTTCTTTATTTGATATATAACAGCTATTCTGCAACGAACTTCCAGGTTTCGACTGATTTATTCGATGTTTTGTCTTCATTGTTATTACCTCGATCAATGTTACAATTGCGAGGAGGAAGAGCTTACTGCTTAGAATTCTCCGCAGGTAACGTTTTGATGGTTTTGATTCTTAAGAAGTATAGTGAAAGACTGTACTCCATACTCGAGCGTAGGACTTAGCTGAGTCGTCACAGATGCAATATCGAAATTTCTTGGAAAAAATCGTCATTATCTGTTCTCGTGGTCTAATCAAAGGCGCGATATTCCACGAGTTAATTTGCATCGTTCAGCTCCATTTTCATTTCCAATCTAATCTAATTTCCAATCCACTTGACGTCAATCTACCTAGCCCGCTTCCAACGCTTAAAACTCTTTTTCCCCGTAAAATTAATATCCGTAACGCTGAGGACGCTTGGTTTAAGAACAAAACTCGGCGTGCCCTGACCGATTCGAATTTCTTCCGCGCACAATACTCGCGAATTCCTGAAAACTGGGAAAAGAAAGGCGAATGGTGGAGAAGGAAGGAGGCGAAACGAGGCGTTACGGATGATTCGTTGGAGGGGCCAGGGGCCTAAACGGAAGATTCCGGGGCACGGAATCTCTCCGGTCTCGGAGCACGCGAGTCGAAGGACGGAATGTACCGGGGCACGGCGTTACCATAAAAGTGCGTACTTGTTATTCCCCCATCTGTACGAAACGTGAAATCGGGCACGCATGTAACGGACGTGCTTACGAGAGGACAACAGGGGGCCATTAATAGCAGGGCCTGTTACATGCGCAGAGAGGCCACGGAGGAAGGAGGCGAGATATCGGGCGGAAAAGAGGAGCGAGGGGGGAGGGGTCCGAGGAGGAGGCGGCACGAGAACGCGGACGGGAAGACGGTTCGACGAAGGGAACGAGGGTACGAGCGTGGTTCGCCTAATGAATTCAAATATTTGAATTACAAGAGTCGTGGCCGGTCTCATTCATGGCGGCGCCGCGTTAGAAGGCGGTCAACTTAGGAGGTGGAGAGGAAGAGCGAACTGGAGGAGCTGGTCCAGGCGCGCAATCGGGCTGTACGATCAGAAAAAAGGCGGGAGCGAGAAAAGAAAACCGACGGTATCGCGCGGGCGCGCGAGGATACACGGCGAAGAAGGAAGCAGAGGAGGAAGAGGCTAGGCGAGACGGGGGATATGTAAAAGGAGAGAATCACGTACGGCCACGCCGGAACCATCTGTCATGCCGCGGGGAATTTCATAAACCTGAATGCGACGCGGCACCGCGGACAGACACACACCGGTCTGAAATTAAGATGAAATTATGGATAAAAGCAGGGGCCGGAGCGGTGCGTGGAAGGCCCCGAAATGCCCGTTAACAGGCCAGTTCAACTTGCTTCGCGGCGAGTCAGAAGCGGTTCCATTCAAAAAATTCTTGAATTAAAACGTTGGACCGAGAGTGGCTGCCTGCGCGAGAGCAACCCGCGCACCTCGTCCCCGTGCTTCCGGAGGACGGATGAATTTTTGGCGCGTATCAGTGGCTGTTATGACGGGTAGCCGACCGGTTAATTTCGAGTACCTGGACGCTTCCACCGGGAGAGGACCGCTCTCTTGTCTCGCGAGATCACTCGGCTGGTCCACGACCAAGTGCCACTCCGTGTCAAGCACTTTTTCCAGGAAGAATTTCGATAAGGACGTGTGGACGTAAGCTGGCCAAAAAGTCGTTAGCTCGTTTCATGTTTCCTCCGTCATGTCAGCCACGAGTTAGCTCTTTGTTAGCCTGGCCAGATCAATCTCCCGACGCTGCACACCGAGTCTGCCGCCGACGTTGCGAGAAATTTTAACAAGAATAGGTATTTCGGCGGCAAGAATTATTGCATTAACCGGCCACGTCCCCGTTCTTTCCTGATAACGCCGAATGTCAGCCACGTGCACGTCCAGATCCCCGGGATTTCGACACTCGTCCACGAAAAGTATTCGAACGTTTGCGCTCGCTGCGTTCAACGACCGAAATACCGGCCCGCGTTAAACCAAAATGCTCGAAAGGACGCTGTGCACGTGGCGACCGCGAAATTCCGAGATTACGCCGATAAAATTAGAAAATAATCCCCGACGTTTTACAATCCTGAACGTTTGTACCGGATACGTAATGCGAGAAACGGGAAAAATGATAAGTATTCGTGAATTAAAAGATTAGAGACAAACTCGAGAGGGTTAACGCGAAATAAGCGTAGGATTTGCTTAAAAGACTGTATTCTTATTCCTAAACTCTGACGAAACACGCATAGACACCTGCTAGAAAACTCTGACTTCCTTCATACTCATGTTCTCTGCTTCAATCGTGTTCTAATTAAACAAAAATAAGAAAGAGAACAATTCAATGATACATGCGATACTTACAGTACATTAGTTGTAAATACAGACGGCGATGGCGCTAGTGAATTACGTGAAAAATCGCTTTAATCGCTTCAACTTCTCATTTTTTAAATTATCCTCGAATCATATTCCAATTATGACATACAAACATAAGTATAAACGTTCCAATACCTTCATACATGAGTAAACGCGACGAGCACAAGATGGAAGCGCAAAGCCGTCTAGAAGATCCGCCATTACTACGCTACTCGTCCGATCTTTCCATATAAATTAAAATCTCTGAGGCAAACCTATCGATCCTCGCGAATCCTCCATCCTCGAGTTTCATCTCTAGAGTCTTCGAACTCGTCTCGATCGAGAATTACGTCGCGATTACCGGTATCCCTTTACATTTCCAATCGGGAACCTCGCCGATGCTGTTAAGGCGCGTTGAAAGAACAATCGCTTGGGAAATATTTGTCAAATGGAAGCTGTTCTCGTCGAGGAAGAGTCTAGCCGTGTGCGCGCGACGCTAACCGAGCGATCTCGATTTCCAATGATCTCGCAGCGTCAGTCGCTCGAATGTCAAGGTTCTTCGCCGATTTCCATAGACATCTATTGAAATTCCTATAACAACTCGGCGGGTTAAAGGGGGGTATCGAGGCGATGGACAGACAGGAGAGGCGAGAGAGCGAGAGAGCGAGAGTTCGGTTAGCAATACGTGCATCTTGCGTAATGGGGTTCGAGGCGAAATGCATGATTCCGAGGCAACGAATCTATTATAATACATCACGGAACGAATGAACGTCCGTCCGGACAGTACGGATAGATGTTAGACACACGGGCAGGACGAGAGGGTGCAAGAGAGAGGGCGAGAGGGGGACGCATGACGAAGAGGAGCGAACGTTAGAGATCGGATCGGGCTGATTTGAATTAGAACAATGGTTGTTCCTGATGCACGCACACTTCGGCGCTGTCGGTGACGTACGAGATTAATGACCCGAAAATTCAAAAATTGAAACCCCGTGGGGCGCCCCACACCTACCTTCTCTCTGCCCCCCCGACCCTCTTCGCGACGTGACGTTCGTCGATCGTCCCGTCGGACTATGCCAACAATACTTATTGATCGATCGCGCTTTGTTTCGGTCAAATTAATTTTAAATGCTCCGAAGTCCGACGATGTTACGGGCCGGATACTCATTCCGTTTCGACTGTTCTCACTGGTGCACAACGGGTGTCTTGGTAAAAGGAATTCGCCACGCGTGGAATCGTACCCTCGGAGCGCTTCTTCCTTCTGCAAGAGCGATATGATCGGTAATCGATCGGAGAAGAGCTGGACGAACAAGTCGATTGATCGGTTAAAAATTAACGCAAAATGGAGACTAAACGCGGAATGAGAAGCAGTCGCGGTTGCTCGAAGAGCGTTACGTTCGTATCGCGTCATGAATTATGAAAGGAAAGAAGTCGAGTGATTCTTCTCGGGTACTTCGTGTTTTTAAAATTAATGGAGATCATGGCCGGATGCTTAAATCGTTTTAAACACATCGTTGGATATAATATATAATCGTTTCACTCGATGCCAGACGTTGTAGACGTATTTAGAAGTATGACTCCTATGGTCGGAATTTTGTTGGATTGTGGAAGAAACCGATCATTTATCGCTCGAGCTAAACGTATATCTATTCTCGTAGAGTATTAATGAAACAACTTTTATATGTGGACATATAGGACCACGATTCTCAAGTCATATAGTTCTACAAAGAATTAGAAAAAGTATGCATATCAAGCATCATCTACATTTAACTCTTTGCACTCCGAATTATATTTCAATTTTCTTACCAGCAGCTCCAAAACGCTTCTAAGTCAGTGTAATTTAAAAGCTAGGGCAATTTGAATAAATAAAGGAAGAAATAAATTCAATTAAATATGAGTTTTATTTACAATATCTCTTGAAACAATTTTTCTATGTCAAGTCACACTCGACATCGGAGTGCAAAGTGTTAAATAAAGCTAAACAGAACCAACTTTATCATCGAATGGAGTTTTACCAAAAAAAATCCTCGAGCAAAAATAACTCTCTTATCACTAAATTTTTCAAACCAGTTTTAACACTGACGTTCTGTCAATACACATCGGATAATTTTTGTCTTACTTGAACAGCATTTTGACCTTTAAAAATGCTGCTTTTCACTTGCCATATTTGATAGGACACCAACCAAAAATTACAGTGCAGAATCAATCGAAGTTTTCACACGCAAGCCTTACTATATCAGCTGTCAAAATATATAATGATTATGCTGCTTAAGTGTGAAGTTGGTTGTGAAAAAACACAATTAAGTCCTCTGATGGAAAAATGCGAAATTGCTTTCTAAACAATTCAATAAATTTCCATTTTCCTCATTTGGTTTTAGATCTTCGATAACGATAGTATTTTTGCGACTCTGCTTTAGCTTGCAGCAAAATAAATACCGGAAAGATATATTCGCAAAAAACTAATGTTACCATAAATCCATAAAAACTCGCCGAAACTGTGATCCAAACGAGGAAAAATAGGAATTTAATTAGTAAATTCGTACGAGAGACGTCGACAATCACGACACGAAGTTCATCCTAGAACATCGTTTCGAGGATACACTGTAAACGAAAGTTGCGAATACATTTTTCCGGTAATTATTTATCTACAACTTAAAGTAGAATCGCTGAAATATTACAAAACATATTCGCAAATAACCAACGTTACCAAACATCCATAAAAACTCGCCAAAACCGTGATCGAAACGAGGAAAAATTGGGATTTAATTAGAAAATTCGTACGAGAGGCGTCGACGATCTCGATACGAAGTCGATTTGGGGTCGCAGGATGTGGACGAAGGATGACGGAGGTGGCAGCGGCGTCTTAGTCAAATGCTCGGTAAAAAAGACGCTTGGTTTGGCCCGTGCCGTTGTCGTCATTCCGAGAGCACGTGCAGAAAGCCGCGCGAATGTAAAAAGAAAGGGTGGAGGAGCCTCGAAATCGCCAGGCCCACCCGTTGCAACGAAGAGTTCGTAACTCTATAATGCACCGTGCGCCCTGCAGGGAGGAGCCCTGCATTCCTACCAGCATTCCATTCAACTCCCACTTGCATAGCGTGGCGACCTGCCGGCGGGTGCATCCGTGCACTCGCGTTGGTGTGATGATGTACTCCGAGGTGCGTGCACGTGCAACGTTGTACCTGCATGTGCAATATCGCGAGTGCATGTACAATTTCTTCGACACACGTACAACGCCGCGCGTGCATATCACGGAGCATCTCTCTCTTTTCAGCTCTAAGAGCGTCTCTCTCCTGCTCTTCATCTTCCCGTGTGTCGAGACGCTCGTGTACGCGGATACACGAGATACGGTAATTGCAAATATACGCTGTGTCTTCGTAATTGCGCGACATTACGGCCGACATTAGTCAGTTCATATTCATAGAAGTCGGCCCCGAGCAGAGCGTCTCGGTGCTATCAGACCGACTGCGTACGTGTTTCGATAATTGTTAAAGATCAGCCACGGGAAATTGATTTCACGCTTGGAAGCCGATACAGGATTGTGTAAATCACGGTTTAACGAACGACTACGCTGTGGACTATGAGAGATTACAGTTTCGAATGCTCGGAGAATTGGATAATTTAACGGGGTGAAAATTTGAGGATCATTTTCCGGGATTATCTCGAGTAACGTTTCCACGAAATTATCGTCGACTTATATCGTAAAGTTTTAAAGCGGAAGGTTGATATTGTAAATATAATATCGCTCGAAAATATAAAGAAATACGGAAAAATTTATGTTTTTTGTCTCCCATGATTAGCATTTTTTGCGATAGAATACGGATTCGGAATATTGAGAAATTCGTACCGAATGTTACACAAATTTTCTATAATTTCTCAAAATTTTTAATCCTAAAAATAGTCTAGTCTTGAGAATGATAAAATAAAATATAAAGAACAAGCGTCGTTTCATTATACGTTTTCATTCGTTGAAACTAATTGCTCGAAAATTTTGATATTATTTTTACAAATGACAGTACATGGGATTAGTTGGTAGAAAGAGTAAAAATGGAGAGAAATGGTACCATTTCGTCGCATACCGTGTATAGGTATATGTAAATTGGCGGGAGCTTATTCTCGTGAGAAGAATAAAACATCGGTGGTGTATAAATCGCTTAAGAGGGGAAACGGTGGTGGGACAGCGATCGATTTAATGAATTTCGTCAGTGACAAAGGAGCGGGCCGTGCTTTCATGAAATTTCGTCGCAATCCACATGGCAGATAAGGATCGGAGGACCGCCACGCAGGATGGTTCGTCGTTGTCGAGGAAAGGGTCAGCCAGGACCGTGACGAGAACCGCGTGCGCGTTGATACTGATCGGTCTTTTGTTTCCATTCATCCCCCTTGGCACCTCACAAGCACACCCCGCGCAATGTCAGCCTACTCGTCTCCTTTACGATCCGTTGCGCCTCGATGGCCAGCCGGCCAACGAAATATGCTAATCGAAACGATTCTTATTTGCTTAATCGCCCGCCGACTCGGCCACCTCTTCTTTTACTATTTCTAGCGCCCCCTCAAGGACTCCGGCGAAATTCTACGCAACTTTTTGTACCCGAAATTCCCCGACCTTTTTGCGTCTTCCATTCAGACCGGGATTCTCTTCTTTTTAATGGAAATTTTAAGGGTAGCTAACGTTTCATCGATTGAATTGTAAAATTTTCAGCAGACGCCGCAGGTATGCTTGAACTAGACCCGGGTGAAAGTTTATTAAAATATAATGCTATTTTGTTTTCAGTAGTTTTATTGTTAATTGCATATATTTTGAACCACTTTGTTAAATATTTAATATTCTTTCAAAAGCAGAAAATCCTTCTTCGATAATTTTAAGATATTTGGAAATTTCTCAAAATACAGAGGTCTGTTTTAACCGGACTACGAATGTTTATCAAATCTATTCTCCTCCGGTATAAATNAGTTATTTTAAATAATTATTCGAAGATTATTTGCAAAGAACGATTGTTATTCGAACGTTACGTATTTGGAAACCATGAAGATAATTGGTTAGACTTTTTATTTCATATGAAAATCGGATAACAAATAATTATTAATTATATAATAAAGTGACAAATAAGATATTTGGAAATTTCTCAAAATACAGAGGTCTGTTTTAACCGGACTACGAATGTTTATCAAATCTATTCTCCTCCGGTATAAATTCTCCAATTTCGTTTATATCTTCCACCGAGATCAGGCTTCATGGTGGCGATGAAAATGTCGAAAATAGCAAACGATTAATTACACTGAGAAATTCGCAAGTAGCATCGCAGGCACGTTTGAAGGAGCTGCAGAAAGGAGAGAATGCGTTTCACAAGAACGAATTCCGGAGAAAGTCGAGGAAACGCTTGCCTGCTGTTCGAGCTTTGTCACCAGTTGCCTAATTGTCCGCGAACGGAAGACACCAGTTTAAGAATTTATTTGTAGCGGAAGAAGCAATGCGACATTTGGGAAGCGAACGACCCGACTCATGAATAAATTTACAGTTTCGGTCGGGTGGATAATTTCAGTAATCCTTGCATAAATTAGATTTCGTGGAATTCACCTGTTCCGCCATCAGATAGCACAATTACGATCTTTTTATTCCTTCGGTAAACTGTCCTTTGATTTTTATTGCATTATTAAGCAACTCTCGGAGCGGGATTTAATATGCCGGAATTGCCCAAATTGAAATATTAAGATGGCCGATAACGGATACTTAACGAGCTTTCTAATTTACCGTGGTGACTCACAAATCTGTTTACGCGGTCTCGACGTGTCATTTATTCGAAAAGCAGAACGAATCACCGTATTAATCCCTTTACTGGAAATTGGAAAAAAGACATCAACGATAGTAAATTTCTAAATGTCCAAAAATGATAAAAATTAATACGACTACTACACCGTCATTTCTAAAATATTTCACCCAGAATATTATCGCACCGACTAACTATAATAGCCATAGAATCTTCAAGAAGTATTTTGTAGGAGTAATTAAACCACCAATGTTAATATTAATTGGAAAAGTTAATTTTAAACCGCGCTAATCATTCGAAGAAACGAATATCCAAAAAATAATAAAAATTAATACAACGACCGTCATTTTTTCAATATTTCATTCAGGATGTGATCATACCGACTAAATATAATCATGGTGGAATTCTCACGAAGTATTTTGTAAGGGTAATTAAACCTCCAATGTTAATATCGATTGGGAAAGTTGATTTTAAACCCCGTTAATAATTCGAAAGAACGATAAATCTGAAAATACTAAAAATTTATACGACTACCGTCATTTTTTCAATATTTCATCCAGCATGTTATCGTACCGACTAAGTATAATCGCGATGGAATCCTCAAGAAATATTTTGGAAGGGTAATTAAATCTCTAATGTTAATATCGATCACGAAAGTTGATTTTAAACCGCGCTAATAATTCGATGGAACGAATATCCAAAAATACTAAAAATTAATACGACTACCGTCATTTTTTAAATATTTCATCCAGGATATTATCGTACCGACTAGGCATAATCGTGATGGAACTGTCACGAAATTTTTTTTGGAAAGGTAATTAAACCTCCGACATTAATATCGATCGGGAAAGTTGATTTTAACCGCGCTAATAATTCGAAGGAACGATAAATCCAACCCTTCTCCACGCATTACACCGTGCGAAACGAGGCTGTCGAAAAGCCAGCGAGAGGCACGGTCGGGCTGGTATCGGGGAGAAAGAGGCGAAATTTTGTAATATTTCGAGGATGCTGACCTCGAAAGACCCGCGAGACTCCTTATTCCAAGAAGGTAGCTCGAGATTCTTGTTTGGTAGGGGCCCATCCGCCTGTCCGCTGGTGTTCCCTCTGTGTCTAGTGTTTCCCCCCGTGGACAGACACAGCAGATTAGATCTTAGCCACTACTATACGAGATTCTCATATTACACCCGGCATCCTTTTTATTTGGAGGCCAATGTAGAGAGAAGTTTGCGTGCCGCTACACTCGGCTCCCGTTTTACTCCCGTGTATCGTTCCCTTCGCTCCCGGCTCCTGTTCGCGAATCCTCTATCGGCGATCCAGGCCACGAGAAGTCCACTCATCGGGGACACCGTATTCCTGATTCACGCCACGGACTTATCAGAGCTAGGCGGCGTCGCGCCGCGACGTCTGCCGCGTGCTGTAGGCAGCCGTGTACTCGAAATGAAGTCGTACAGGCATCACGGGCCCGATTTAAGCCGGCCTTATCCGTTAATCTTAATTTTCCGGATTCTCCCGATGACTCGAGTCGCGGCTGGATGTAACGCCGACGGCGCGTCCTTCCTTAAGCGCGATGGCGGACGCCCTCCGCGACGCGGCCGCGTCGTCTAGGGATTTAATCTTATCCGGATACTTAAGGTGCGCGATGAGATTGCCGGGGATCGGGCGTGTGCACCTCTGGNCCCCGCGCAATACCGCCGTTGAAATAATGTAATGGAGTTACACGACTGGAAAGACGTTTATGCGCCGTCTATCTGCGGCAATCTTTCAGAGGCTCGATAGCGAAACCCGCACCGTGTAACGTACGCTGCTTTGTCGCTCATTAAATAACACCCGTGCCAGCTGATAGAGGTGGTTACTGCTTGTAAGCGAAACGGTGACAAGGTGATTCGGACTTTGGTAATTATTCTTGCCAAGGCCGCGACTGGGGTACGTAGTCGAGGAATTATTTTGAACCGGAATATCGTTTCCACAAAGATTCGATGAATTCTCGCGATTTATTCCAGGCAATGACCGATTTATAGATAATTAACCATTAATTAACACTAAACCTACCATGGTCTAAATTTTCCAAACATTCGTTAAAAATTCCGCGTTTAACGATGTCATCTCTATCACTCGTTTTCGCGATTTTTCTTCCAATATACAATGTCTCCCGTTGTTCTACTTTTTAAAGCTTTTACTCCCTTTTCATTCATTTGGTAGGTTCAGTGTTAATCTATTTGACAAAGAATCGTGAAATGGAAATTTATTGAAACTCGAACATTGTTAAAACAAATTAATATTGTTCCTTGAGAAGTTCATCTGGCAGAATTTTCTCGGTAGCGGATCGTTGGAGGAAAATTGAAGGGACACGAGTCTATGGTACCGAGTCTAATTACGCGACGATACGAAAAGAAAGTTAAATCTCGAAACAGGTCGATGAAAAAGAAGCCAAGACTATCATTAACTTTCTACCGGTATCTCGAATCGCACCCGTTGCTGCGTAGGTTAGATGCAGCGGGCAAGATACTGGAGAAACTACAAAGGCACGGAAATCGATCAAACCGATTGTCAACCAATCGAAAATTTCAAACTCCATAATGCACGAGCGCGGGACGAATCTTGCCCGATTCGTTCCTCGTACTCGCGAGCAGGAACAATAATAACGACAATGGGTATCTGCACGGGGTGGCCCCGGGATAGTTTATTAGCGCTCCGAAGACAATGGAGGTCGGGACCCGAAAAGAAGAAGAGGAAAAACGAGGAAGGAGAGAAGCGGTGAGGTAAGAGTCAGCAGCAACTTGGAGCACGAGCTGAGGATGTGGAAGAAAAGAAGAAGACGAAGAAGAAGCAGAAGAAGAAGAAGAAGAGGAGGATGAAAAAGAAATAGAAGTAGCGAAAGAAGAAGAAGAAGAACACGAAGAAGACGAGAGAAAGAGAGAGGGGAGGATGGAAGAGCGAGAGGAAGAACTAGGCTAAAAGGAACACGAACTGATGAGGGAGGGGGACGGGGAGGGAAAGNCGCCGCCTTCAAATTTATGCCTGGCGACAAATATTTCAAAATCATTCCCTCGACCAGCAGCTCTTCTGACTCCTTTTCCCGGTCGCCGGAGCACCGAAAAGACGATGACAGTCCGGATCGGCAGCAGCGGCACAGTAGATAATAACGCAGAGGACGGGAGGAGGAGAGGATGAGGAGGAGGAGAGGGCTGGCTGGGCCGAAAGGGAGTCGAAACGGGAGGTATAGAAGACGGGAACGGATCGCAGGGACAAAGCGGAGCCGGGAGCCGAAATATATTCAAAAATTCAAATCGTCTATTAGAAACAACGGGCAGCGCGACGATGTGTACACGTCGATAGGGAGAGGGAGGCCGAAAGGTGAAAGAAGAGGCCGAGGTGGAAGATAGAGGAACCGTTCGTGGAAGGGAAGGAGGTTGGAAGGAGGATTCTCCTTGGCCCTCGGTAGATCCCGACGAGAGATAAGGGAAAGAGGGCGCGAGGGGAAAGGAATATGCGAATTATAAAGCGAGTGATGGTAGCCATTGGGGCCCCGTGTGCCTTCTATACGTCCACTACGTCTCCTACGCGTGCACACACGCGCACCACCGCGCACACGTGGCTGGCTATTTACGCGTGTGTGGCGCACAGGTCGAAGGGATCCTTCGGGGGCCCAGCTGGAGATCCGCGGTCCTCTCTTCGTTGTCCTGGTATTTAGGATCTCGCCGAGTGGAACCGAGGACGCGGTGAGTGGCGACAGGATTTACGGACTCGCTGCTAGTACGTGGAAGGAATACCAAGAAATATTGGTCACTGGTCTAGAAATCTCATTGCTGATCGTCCCCAGCCGCACGGCCTCCGCGGCTCTCGCCGTCTACCATCGCTGCTCGCTGAATTTTTGATCAATCGCCTGATTGGATGATGTATTAACGCGCTCTTTGTTTCCAATGCCACGTAGCGACTTAATAACCGACATGAAGCCCGCGTGTGTTATGCGACTAAACGCTCCGGCAGGTTCCTACTGACGTCTTCTCTTTGACCGTAGGGTTATTAGCCGTGGCGATAATCAATCTTCCAGCGCACCGAGAACCGATGTTGATATCTAAATCGTTCATCAAGGGGCACGAACGATCGGTATCCTCGATGAGATCACCCGGTGCTCCGAGATCGTGACGCGGATACGCATCGGGAAAGAATGCCACGGTCATAAGAGAGCATTCCGGAATCTAGATCGGTCGTTTCTGCCGCGGCAGTCCATTAACGATTCCCGCGGACCATTGCGTTTTTCCCTCCAATCGTTGGGAATCGCCGATACACCAGGAACACAGTTAAATCCTCGCCATTGCCATTTTTCTCCTCGCTGCTAACAAATTTTGTAGCGAACGCTGCGAATAGACGGTTCGACTTCTATTCGCTCGATATTTCGAAATTGAGTTCAGAAAACGCAACAAAGCGTCCCATACGAATTTTAGTTTGTTAATTTGCAATTATCGAATTAATTGACACCTGAAGACACGAGAGAATTTTGAACGATCGATACTTTCTCGCGATACAATTTTCGAGACTTTTATAAATTTATTTCCACATTTCTCCGTCGTCTATTTAGCCATGGAACGTAAAGGTGATGGCACAAGAGTATGTGTATCGCAGAAATAAAAATACTCGCTGTTTAAAGCCAGTATGTCGCGATGTTTGACTTTGTTCGATACAATGTGCGTCCTCTTTAATAAGAAATTTGAAACACGTGTCGCGAAACAATAGCAGTCGTTTCAACTGCGTTATTGGACGAGTACAGATACTTCTTTGTGGTTCGTTGATATGATTTAGATGAACGATAGTTAAGCGTAATTTCTCATATGAAAGCAATTTGTAACTACGAAAACAACACTCTGATAAACAATATAAACGACTGTCTCGACGATCCTGACAACGACTTCTGTGATTTAAAGCAGCGTGTCACGGCAGTGTGTCACCGGTGTCCTGTAAAAACCTTTAAAACATGCGATATCTCACTATTTAATAATGATTTAGTACCGATCTCCCTTTCTCTTGGATTATTAAATAAAAGCGCGAGAGAAATCGAATTACGTAGAATATTCTCTTTCAAGTGCCTGTCTGATCACAGTCACTAAAAAACGCAAAAATTTCGCTCGGTAATTTACATTTACAATCTTGACAAGTGTATCGCGTGTTCAGATGTGCTCTAAGAATTTTTAAAACATATTGTAGCATCTTACTACTGGATGAGCCCAAACTTTTAGTAGAAATGTTGAGTGAACAACGAAAACGAAGTCTTTTTAATAAATAAAAGCGGTTCATTGAAATAACAGCTAATCTCTTCTTAATAACTGACTCTGACACTATCACTGACTTCTGAATACTAAATACCTACTCACTCATAACCTGTCGCCTTTATTTAACACGTTGCCGCAAATGACGGCTATAGCCGTCCGATCTTTACCGATATGTAGGCAAACGACAGCTGTAGCTGTCGAGCACGTTTTAAACAATTAAAAAAAGAACAGTGTAAAAATGATATGATGAGCAAATGACGATTATAGTCGTCAAGAGTTTCTTTGGAAAAACTGTGGCCAAATGTGATAATTTGTACTTCCAAACATACAACTTAACATAAGCAATTGAAAAAATATGTATTTCTGAGCACGATCGTCAAATTAAAAATGTGCGGCAACGTGCTAAACCTTAAACCGTCTTCTTTCACACTCATGCTCTCTTTATAAATCATACTTTTGTTACCTATCCTAAACATTCGCAGGTACTTAAAAGTAAGATCACACATTCCCACAAAACCAAGTATTTTACATCTGGACCCAACTGACACCATCTTGAATATCCCGAAACTGTAATAACTTACACACAACCCTAAGACAGTCAAATTAAAGAATCACAGAGATTCATAAACCTGCGAACGATGTTTTCCTGTAACTTCAAAACTCTGTTGTAACTTGAAAAAATCGTGAGGATCGATCCAGATCCAAAAAATCGGTGACCGACGCGTTTCTCGGACTACCTTGGCGACGTTCCGTATGAAATCACGAAGGACCCGTTATCGAATAAACGGCCGAGCTGGCCAAAGGACGCTTGATAACCACAATATTTCCCGTGGTGTTATCATCCACCGGGGATCGTTCTAGCAGCCGCGTTTACGGCGCGAAACACCGGAAGCGAGCGGGATCGCGAGCATGGCGGCGTTTGCTAGTCCAATTGTTCTGCGTGCATCGGCTTGGGTTTCGGGACTTAATTTCCAGCCGTGGCCGGAGATATTAAAGCGGGTCGTGTGTGACGTCGTATGTATGCAAATTTCGGCCCTCTGGAAATAGGGTGGTAAGGGTGGAGGGAGGGGGCGGGAGGGGCAGTTTCCGTCTGGAGCCTCGCGTAGCTTTGGTAACCGCGGATATCGCACGCGCGCGCGCATGTGCGCCCACACGTGCATCCTTAGATACGCGCGCGTGTACGCAGGCGTGCACACACACGCGCCAGACGTTATATACATAGATCATGTATATTGATGGCAGAGCACACGGCGCGAGCGTTCGATTCCCGTGCTCTCTAAATATTGCGCCCCCTCCACGGGTGTATATGGATTTCTCTGCATGTGCATGCCTACTTCTGTTTATACACGGGGTGCTCCGTTACCGTTTAAAGTAGCAGAAACATCCAATATTTATTCCGCGGTTTTATTCTTACGCGAGAGATGCCTTCCATTTCCATGCCAGCCCAGGAGGGCGCTACTCCCGATGAATTGTCCTCGCGCCCAACGAGATGCTTCCATCCGTCGCCGTACTTTTTCCCCAGTTTAATTCCATTTTTATAGATTTCCTTTTTTCCCCCGTATTTCCTCGTTCTCTTCTTGTTACGGGATGATTGCGTCCTGGCGTCGAACCCGAGGTTCCAACCAGCCAGTTCAGTCTTTCCTGTAATCTCTTTCGATTTTTCCTTCTGTTGTATATTTCTTGTTCCTGCCGAGTGTCCTTCGCGATAATGGTCGATTGCGTTCCATTTAGCTTTCCATCTCTTTTCCAACTTTCGTATAATTCTTTCCCATTTTTCTCTTTATTTGTTTATTCTTTTATTTTTTTTTTATTATTTTACCGAGTGTTCTGTGCTACGGTTCGCTGCGCTCGGTTCAGCTTCTGCTTATTATCCTTTTTCAAGTTTGGCACTGTTTTTCTTTTCTTACCAGAGAAAGAGGAAGTCGGTGCGTGACCGGATAACGGTACGCGCGAAATAATTCTCGCGTAGCTTCCGGTTGATGAAATTCTGCGGCCGCAACGAGGAAGAAATTCTTTTCAGGCAGCGTTATCCCTCGCCTGGGCCAAAAGCAGAGGCCTGACGCACCTGTTACTGCAGTCGTTCGTTGCTTACTTTCATATTCGCGTGCATACGGTGCACATACGCGTATGTATCTTGCCCGCTTGAGCAACGACCATCTGTGTCAGCCGAGTTATTTTCCATTCTGCCCTGTCACATTTGTTTATTCCGAATTTGTCATGACGTACGCGCCGCGCGATGTTCTACCTGCGGTCGCTTTTTTCGATACGCCTCACCGAGCCTGTGCATGTAATCGCGCGTACGTGCAGAGGAGATGGAAATGCGGATGACCATTTAAATCAGTCGGAAGGAAACGTGGCGCCTACGATAAAAACGCTATTCTCGAGCTGCGCGCTGAAGTCGATTCAGCTTTTCGCGTAATTAACGCATTGCGTTTAAATATTAGACGCGAAGCGTTCCTTTTCGATACAAATGAAGATTGTCGAGGATTTTACCGATTCTTTCCTTTCTTCTTCTATACCTTTAACCTGGTTATGTTTTGAAAAATGTAGTATGATAGTGAGAATGATACGGATGGTGATTTATTTAATTATACGAAGATGTAAGTGATGGAGATTCGAATTATCTCTCACTATGACTCTATTTCTACAACTCTTTATTACTAGCGATTCTAACAATTTTCCTTTTTTCAATTTTCTTTTCTTTCTAACTATTATCTTTTTTCGACTCATTTAATCCATTCAACTATACTCTCGACTCTATCAACTATGAACTATAAACTAAGACTCTCAACTCAGACTAAGTCTGACTTCAACGCAATGTTCCTTCTTTCACATCCTTTTCCCACCGCTTTCCAACATTGGGCCTGACGCATGACCCAAGATTTCCACCTGACCTGAACCTTCGTAAGACCACGAGTACATGGTAGAAAATTGAACGCGATAAAATGATAAATTTCTTATATATCTTCGCGTGTTAGATTTACGAGATAAACGAATTAAAAGCACCGACATTTACTAATATTTTCAGTTTCTTTAAAGCATGTACTTGTTTATCTATTGAGAATAGTCACTGTTAGATGAAACACTCTTATACCAATATTTTCTCTGGTCCACGAAATATTTTTAGAAGTCATCGTTTGCTATCGCCAGTGCTATAGTCGCGAATCTTTCCAGAAAAAGTACAGGGATGATCCCGATGCAAAGAAAATTCCCAAATATCCATTCCCATTAATCCTCCGTTAACAGCGAGCGCATACGTGAAAAGCAGAGAGCTCCTTTTTCACAAATGCTTGAATTAGAGGTAAACCTAATTCCACGATTTCGAGACGAAAACCCGGTTAAAAGTAGGCGAGCATTTTATTCGCGATACGTCATTGTAGATTTGAATGCGGATGGGGGCGATAGATCTCGCGTGTCTTTTGAAATCGAGTCTCAGGCGCGTCCTGGTCGTCTCTTGGCCGACATTGGATAAGTAAGGGGATGACAGCTATGGGTGTAACCGTGTAAGGGGTTGGTCAGCGTCGAAGAGAGATGATCCTCGATATATATAGGAGCGGAACGTGATTTGCGGTTCGGGACTTCTGAGTCCTGGATTTGAATTTATCTTGTCCCCTTCCCCTGTTCCTTCACCTGCTACTTCGATTCGATGTCCCCTTCGCTAACACCCATCTAGATCAGTCCTTGGGTGTCCGAGAGGACAGCCAGATGTACTACGAGATCTTCTTTAGGTGTGCGCGCACACTCTTGCTGGCTTACAAGGTGATTCATAAGAAGACCACCGAGAGGATTACCGTTTGTGTGCAAATCGTCCTCTTTCTGCGAAAATTATGGGACTTTTCCACGATCTTTTGCATTAGAATGACGAATACGGATATTCGGCAACGCTCGCCACATTTTTCACCGCGATGATAAAAAGCCAAGTTCGCAGAGAAGCTTGGTTTCTTCGATGCCTGATTTCGAATGTGTTGGAAAATTACATCTTTATTCCTTTATCAAACTTTCGTTATTTTTCACTCGATTCTATCTAGAATATCCCTTTAAGATCTCTGTCATAAACTCGAAAGTTACGAACGCGTTTGTTAAGTACCGCCTAAGCTATTTTCGCTTTAAAATTCAAGGAAATTTGATTATAAAGTACGCAATATCTACTTATATAAAATGGTCATTCTTATCCTCGTAACTTTCACGACGAGAATCAGAATAATTAAACGTGAACACACTTTAACGTACTACGGGATACCCATTGACACTTATTCTCGAAAGTGCTAAACCTTACAAGGTTTCAAAACCGAATTTTAACCGTAGCCACTTTTCTCGAAATAAAACAAATAAGCCAGTCTTGTAATTACGGCCTCACCCTTTGTTATCAAGAATATCATCTTGGAATTTACCTAATAATCCTTCGCGACGCAGACACAAATGGTAAAAAAGAAGCGCGGATGATTAAGAATTAAATAAGACAGGAGCAGCCATCCACGGTAGTTACCGAAAATTTCTTTCATTTTTACCGGCGAGTCGGCTCATTTTCTAATTACATCATTACCATGAGACTTCACGGGGCTTTACATAACGGCAAATTACTGGAAATTTCGGCGTGTACGTAGAAACGCGGCGCGCGGAATGAACAACGAGGATCGCTAACGAAATCACGTGATTATGGCGGTACAATGGAGCCGAACTATGTAAAATCATGCGCGATCGTAATGCGCTTCGCAGCGCGAGCTCGCCATTATACCCGAAACAAGCGACTAACGACCCGCCGCTGGGTGCCGATTGGCCGAATTAGGCGCGATACGCGCGTATGTAGCCGTGCATAACCCGCGGGGATGATAATTAGCCCCGCATGAATGAGGTTTAATTGGGACAGGATCAACCCCTTTCGGGGCGGAAGCTTCCGAGAAATCGTGCCAGTCTTTTCACCTTCCAAGACAGAGTGGAAACTTGTCACCGAGGGCTGGGTTGTTGCAATTTCCGATTCATCCACCACTGCCACGACAAATCCCATTTTCACCGACCAATGCGTTCGTTAGGCTATGTGAAACATTTACCAATTTACCAGGGGTTGCTTATCGAGATCGCTGATGCTGTATAGGTTTCATGATAAATGATACTTTTAGGGGTAGTTTTAAGAAACCTTGCTTTGTAAAGAAATGCTACAATTCGAATTTTTCTATCTTCTTTTGTCCATATTGTTCCTATTTTGAGTTATCGTCAATGATTATTGTCAATTTCTGATCGGTTTCATACGTTTAATGACAAGTAGTTCCGAAAAATTGTAGGTATTGTAACGATCGGAGAAGAATTGTTGTTAACTCTAGAACTATGATAAGAGTAAAAATATATCGATATTTATAACATATTAGTTAATACCAATTGCATACACTGTATTCAAGTGTACATTACAGACCAGTAGTTCTACTATTAATAATTTAGAATCGTGTTTAATCGTCGATTTTCTAAACACTGGGACAATTAAAATCGAAATTGAAAATTGAAATTAATGATAAATCCATGATCCGGGTACTACTTGGAACTTTGGAACTACCAAAGGGGTCAAAATTAATCGTCTGGGATATTTTATTCCAACAATTTCTGAGAACATATGAAATAGTTTTGAGAAAATTTATGCTTACTTTTATTCAGTTCAGAAGATAATCGTTTATAGTTAATCATCTTACGATTACCTTCATTTGCAAATAATATATATGACTATTCGTTATTAGTATAACGATTATATAGTTCTAGTGTAAAAGGGGTAATTTTAAAAAATAATATTATAATATATAAAAGGAAACTGTTAGCCTCGTAATTCTTTCATTTTCTTTCTGTTAACTGCTTCTTTTCAACACTCGGTTATTATCAGTGACTTATTGCTATTAACTTGTGATTAAATTTAATATACATTTTTAATCGCCGTATGAAAGAGTTACACGTGCTTGGAGTAAAACGACTGTTACGCTTTCTCATGCTCCTCTAAAGTGAACAAGTTTCGAGCCAGCGTGGCAAATGGGCGCAAAGGGTTCGCTTCTATCCTGCCACCTCTCTCGGTTATTATTAGCATTGTTAACCAACTAACTCGAGCGATACTGCCCTCTGATGCGTGAGCTGGTGCCCTGCAGCCTGGATCGCGATGTTCTTTACCCCTTTCCGCAGCCGCGGGCCATTCTCACCCCCCGTTCACCCCTAATTGGCGTACTAACGTAATGGTGATCCTGCCAAGTGATCACAGCACCCTCGTCTTCGTGGGACCTTCTAACCCTTTCACGACTGATGAGGATCACTCGCAATTGCTGCCACTGTGTTTCGAAAAGCCGATTACACTCTTCAAGATGTTAACGCTTACTATGCATGGAATAGAATATTTCTCGCCTGAACGTGTCGATCGATTAATTCCACATCGCCAACCATAACTGCTACAAAAGTTTCCATTCGACCATTGCTCGAGATATATTTAATCTTAAATAACGCTGCAGTGCGATTTAATTGTGAAAAATTTTACGTTGCAAAGGGATTCTACTGTAAGTACATGTATCCGATGATTATGTATAATATCAGTTATTATATATAATCACCACTATGTTTGGTAAATGTGACGAATTCTTGAATATTCATTAAATTAATCGGCAAGTTTATATAATTCCCAACTTTTAATGACAAATGTGGTAAATATTTTGACAGATTGAGTAGTTACAAATCAGAAAGATAGTTTTTGGTGGACACTATGATATGAGAGGCTGCGATAACGATATTTTATAATTTACAATGAAAAATTCGATAAATGGCTATTTTAAGTCACTTGGATGGAGACTGAAAGAAATTTGAATAAGGTACTCACATGCTTCGTCAAATGAAAAACAACTAACAACAAAATATCAAAAACAAACTAAACCCATATTCTAGAGAAAAAAAAATCACACTTACAGTAACATACCTATTTCGTTCAAGAGAAATTTTATAAAAAATTAAAAACAAACACAGGCTGCTACCAAACTCGTGTTAAATATCCAAATGTTTAAAAACAGAAAATAGAAGTATGTTCACAACAGAGTGATACTCACAAAAAGATAGAAAGCATTCTAAACGATATTGAAATTAATAAATAAATCCTAACCAAAAAGATAATTCTATCTCAACGTTCATACCTTGATACACAATATAAGAAATTGAAATGGCAATTCGAGCAAACCAGTGAAATCCTTTAAACGCAACGACAAATGGAGTATTTAAAAGGTTACAGTTCAACTTATTTCCTCATCCATCTCACAGATTCATCTCTCAGCTTTCACCAACCAATTCGTTAACACCCAGCAGACCAGCAGTGTCGAGAAACAATTTCCCGATCTTGTTTAAGAAGACCGAGGAAGTCTGACATGCCTTGTTATAACCCCGTGAACCGCGACGAGGCTGCCATTTTTGCCGATTTAAAAATAAACCAGGCAATTTGAATAATCGTGACGGTGTTGATGTCATTGCGGATAAAGCGCATGCAAAGGGTAGCTCGATCGGGGAGGGATAGAAACGGAGGAACCGTAGAGACGAAAGTCGTTGGAAAGGACGAAAGCACGAGGCCAGCATGACGAGTCTCGGGTTGACGTTTCATTCCCAGCCAACTCCCGCACTATGCATACTAACTAGCCTTCGCTACGTTAGCTATATTTCGTGTCTTTCTCCCTTGCACGTTTAAACCACCTCCCCCTGGTCCCTCTCCGTTCTTCTCCGACCCGTTGCCGCATCCAGCCGGTTTCCACGGGAAGAAAAAGGAGGCACGATAGCCCCGAAGAAACGGTCCAGGGCAAGCAACCCCCTGATTGGCTGGACGGAGGGTGCCGGCCACTGGTTAGTTCCTACGCTCGCCGACAGATGTAGCCGGTTGTCCTTTATCTACGCCAGCTTATCGTTACCCGACTCGATGCCCATGACTTGTTTTATGATCCATGATTGCCCTCGAGAATTTGATTAACAGACCGCCCCCGCTTCGCTTCCCCGAGTCACGTGACTTCAACTTTCCGAAAAGCAGAAACCTGTTGACCCGCCTCAACGTTACGTTCCTACGCTATGACGCGTTGTTCCACTGTCTTTAAGCTCGTTCTACCGATCGAGCATCGAGCAATTAAACAGTTTCCTAGAAAAGGGATGAATCCGATGCTAAAATTCGTTCGTAAATTTTAAAGAAGAACGGAAAAACGGTGACTATTCACCGCATTTTCGTTTCGGCGATAAAATAAGGTAGAAAGTCGATTATACGAATTTTGATGGTGCGATCGATTACGTGAATATAGAACGAGTCACGTGGGTATATTTACATTGAAAAATCGAAACTAGAATATTTGAAATTTGGAATTAAAAAATTTGAATCGCTATCATTACCATTTTGATGTAACACATCTTTTCTCCATTTTCTTGTCACCGTTAAGCGTTATAATTTTTATTTTTTAATCCTTGACAGCATAATCGAGTACTAAATACTTTGTCGATCCATTTTTTTACATTACGCTAACCATAATTTGGGAATAAAATAAAGTTCCAAGATCCGTAACGTACTATCGGTTATTCAATTTTGCAGTGGGTGTTTTTGAATCGGTTCGTCGATCACGTGTCCGAGGTGATAGAAATCTCGAGGACAATTACGTTCATCGACCGAGCGAGAAAGCGAGGAGGAATACGGCCGGTTAAGTCTGCTTGACGCGAGTAAAAACACGTAAGAACAACACATAAAGCATGTGAATAGTGGCATAACGGTGGCAGTCACGGAACCGCGGCCGAATCAGCCGCCTAAAGTCCTATTTTTAAACGGTTTCTTTTCCATTACCCCTGGCAACTATCTCCTACGACGGATCTAACCATTATTTTGGTCTAGCCTTGTTTTTAACCCCCGCGCCGCCCCTCGGCTAGGCGAATCATCCATCCCACTCAGACGACTTCGACCCCGACTCACCCCTCGGCCAGGATTTTATTTGCTTTTATTCCGATGTAATTGTTGGGGCCAGTCACCACTATCGCCACTGCCTAGCGATGCCTAACCATCCAATTCGCGAATGTTTCTCAGCCACGCGACCCTTTTATGGGATCCACGGGCTTGCTTCTCGTGTAGACTACCTGCGTTTTGTTCCGAGACTCCGGGAAGATACCCTCTCTAACTTGCTATTAAAGCTGCCACGATTGCTTCCAACGGGGAGCAAGTGTAAACTGTTTTAAATAACTTTTCTACGTTGGATACTTCTTCGAGTGGGGCAATTCATCGCGACGGTTAATTTCGAACGACAAAGTTGGATTTTTCTCGGTCGAAGATTGAAAATTATCGCTCGCGATACGCCATTTACGACGCGGTTTCTATTTTTTAAAAATAAATTATTAAATAGTCGATACTGGGTAGAGGGTCGTGAGATATGTAAATATAAATTTAATTCAACTCTATCTCTAAATCTTAAATCTTCGAAAATATCAAAACACACAGTCATAATCTAAATCCTTGATATTTAAAAGCACCGAAAATTTGATTTGAATATACGATAGGTAGAGAATCAAATGTTTAAACTTGGAAGGCTAGAATAAGGATATTTAAACAATAAAATAAATCGTAAGCGTGATTTGCTTACAGATTCATAGATTTAAAATTTATATTTTTAGCAAATTGAATTCAACTCCGTCTCTAAAAGACACATAACCATCATTGTCATGTTTATATCATTCCCTCTGTATAAACTTGTTAATGAATATATAACACTGGCGACCGCGTGTAAAATAGAAACTCTATCATGACGGGCATAGATAGAGAACAGAACGGCTAATAACGCGAAAGCAATATCCAATACAATGTTCGTTATCGGTTCAATCACTGGAACGCTAAAGTAATTTGCAAGAGACGGGAAAAGGTGAAAGAGGACACGGCGGATAATGCGATTCATGACACGAAAACTTTGAATCCCACGTTCCGCGCGGCGAGGTAATTTTCCACGATCGCGTACTTCGGGCTTAATGCAGCCGTAATCAGAGAATAATCGACACCGTGTAACCGTCATCCCCGTTGGGGTCGGTCGCCGGAATAATGAATCACAAGTGACGCGAAGTGAGTACCGTAGAAATAATCCGGATTAGAGGCGCGAACACGTCCGCTCGCCGATGAAAACGAAATCTGCGAATGCAAATTCCGGACCGCACGATTTCCCTCGTCGAAACGGTCCGGGGTGAACAGTCCGGTGGAGGAGGGGGGGTCACGGTTGAAGAGGAATCTCTCTTTCCCTTCCCCGTCTCTCTTTCTCCCTGGCAGGATGGAACGAGCCAGAGGGTGGCGGCGAGTTTAATTATCGGGTTAAACGTAGCGAGCGCTGATTCTGATGAGAGTTCCGGATTCGAATGCTCTCTCCAGTACGTGACTGTCATCGTGGCGGGCCAGTTAACTAACTAACAGTCCCGGACAGTTAGCAAGTACCGGGCAGGAGCCGATCTGTGGGGGAGATACGGCACGTATAAACCCCTGCAATCCCCCACCCACCCTCGCGATGACATTGTTCGCACTTGGATTCATATTCAAATTGGCTCGCGCCCTGGCGCGATTGTGATTATTGCGATTATTACTACCGTCAATGTTCCGGCGATGTTTCGTCACCGGCGAATCGGGGTTGGGGGTTACATGCTACCGATTTTCAGCTCGCTCCTAATCCGCTCCGTACCCTTTCTCTTTATCCGTTCGCTCGTTCCGATAACGCTCCGATTCCAACCCCGTTGTCTCGCGATATCCATCGAAATAATATCTTGACGTTTCGGGAAATATCGCGACGTTTCTTTTAACGCGGTCTTCGGGTGGCTGGCAATCTTGATAAACGGCCAGAAGAAGTCTCGACGTTGCGAGATTGTTTACCGGCGTTTTGGAAAATAGCGCGGCGTTCTCTTTGTCTTGGATTTTGAATAGATAGCAATCTTGATAAATAGATGAAAGCTGGCTAGACGCTCGAAGAGATTGCTCGCTGTTGCCCTCGATACGTTACGGGCAAAATTCTAGCATTTATTCTCTTCGGGTTTGAAGGACATTCTGTCTTAACGTTAGATAGGAATTATTTAACGTGTTCGGTAGTGAGAGAGGAATACTTATTTTTAGATTCTTTGCGAGATGTAATTAAAATATTAGGTCGTTTACTATTTAAAATTATATGTCGAATAAACTTTTAAATATTAAGAGAAAATGTTGTCGCCCTTTTGTTCTACGATTTCTTCCTATTTCGCTGATAAAGATAGTTTATAAAATGCAACGAAAAATGCAACTAATTTATGGAATGACCTAATATATTCGCCAAATTCGGAACAGAGTTTGCATACTTCTAAGTATGAAACCGAAATTGTTATGCTTATGGTCTTTATAAACCGTCACAGACAATCCTTGCAGACTGTCAGAATGTCAGAAAATTATGCTTCAAATATATCTTTTATACCGCATTTAGAAATCAACAGAAGATGCTCATTTATAGAAAATATAGAAAAAACAAAGAAACTTGCAGAAACTACATACTTCACAAAATGAAACGAAAAAAGTATACAGTGATATATTTACCAAACTGTAGATTCTTGAGGCTTAATTACGTATTTTTTTATAGATTTAAACGAAAGATTCGATCGTGAACAAACATGATACATCAATGGATGGCAGGTAGACGGATTAAACAAACAAATTGCCCACTATACCTAATAGACAGAAACCAGAGAAATTTTAAACATTCTATAGCGTTTTATTTCAGGATTTTTCTATTTTACTCGTTTCCTTCCAAAGTTTCGTAACAATAACACGATTAATNTTAAACATTCTATAGCGTTTTATTTCAGGATTTTTCTATTTTACTCGTTTCCTTCCAAAGTTTCGTAACAATAACACGATTAATCGGACATTTCACGATTGGTCCCGGCTTGAACGTATTTTCTTGGGTAGGAAGAAAGACGGAAACGGAGTGTCTAACGAGAATTTAGAGAAGGGAGAGTCCGTCGGGGAGAATAATAAAAACAAATACAAGACGGAAGGCGCGAGTCGGGGATGGTTTAATGTAGCGCAAATCGCGGCAATTAAAAATCCGATTAAGGAAGCTGGCGGGCACAGCGTTAAAGATTTAAACGAGAAAATGGTCGGGATCAGAATCGTTTCCGGCCGATAAAGCAAGCGTTCATTTATTAACGCCTGCCCCTCTCTTAAAATTCCTTCGTCAGCCCACGTATTTACCCCCTCCTCCTCCTCCCTCGCCCCGTCGTTAATTCTCCGCGTTCTCCAGGTGTTAGTTTTATGGCTCGTCATTTTTTTAAGTGCAAATGAGTTCCGCCGTCGCCTCGAGCTTTCCAGCGCGAGGATCTTTTCCTTTATTTCTTTAATTTAAAAACGGAACGATTACACGGGGGCGGCTTGCCGGATTAAAAACTCTACCCCCGGAATCTCGCCCACCCCACGGTTTCCTTTCATTCTCCGACCCTCGGTTTCTCTTACCCCGACGGCCTCGCGGAGCCACTTCCTTTATACAAAGCAGCACCCAGGCCGGAGGACGCCTGTTCCTCCGGATTCATCGCCGGAGTTAACTTTAATTTCTCCTAACCCCGCGTCAACTCGAGTCGATAGACGCCATTCATCCTCCGGAGGTGTTTCAATTTTTAACTATCTCTAGTTCTTCAGCAAAACGGTGTGTTACATACGCGTTGATTTGAAATATGGGATAACTATGTTTACAGCGAGAAGAAAGTCGTAGGATTGTAACAGTGGAAGTAGAAAATAATTGACGATGAGTGTAGCGTTTGGAATAAATTTGTTAACTCTTTGCACTCGACCATCTTTTCGTCAGAGAAAAATGGTAATTGGAAGACTGTCTGGTATTAAGTCGATGATATTTTTTGAATGGTAAATAAAAAATTGTAATAAAATTAAGACGTAGAGTTATTTTACTTCGACATTCCATGCATTATTGGGTAAATTTAAATTTGATATGTTAATTAAGATCGATGTTTAGAACCTGATTGATCTCATTTGAAAATTACAAAATATAATAAATAGTATAAATAAAACTGACAATTAATCGAATTTGTTTCTTTCTTCGTTTATTTAAAATGCTCCATTTCTTAGTCGAAGTAAATTTCAAATGAAACACTTGAAAGCGTCGGGAGCTGCTGGTAACGAAATTGAAATGTAATTCAGAGTGCAAAGGGTTAAGGGAAACATGGCGAAAGCAGCGTACAATGCTAATCGAAAGTAAGGATTCGTTAAGAGATAAGAAGATTGTACGTTCGTTCATCTGTTGTTTCTTACGATAATCTTTAGAAGTTTTTTCTAACTAATGTGCAGTTGAATTACATCCTAATTTTAATGTCAGTTCTTACTATATCAAACTATAATAAAGTATCATACCAATTGACAATTAATAATAAATTGGAAGTGTATCGTGTAATACAGAAACAAAGTTTTATCTTTAACACTGATTGGAAGGTAAATATAAAATAGGACATGCAATAAAAAATTTAATAGGAAATTTGCTACCCTTTGCTACGAATAACAACTACGAGTCTAGAATAGAATATGATAAATAGAATTAATTAAATTATAATGGTGAGTCGAGGAAAACGAGAGCCATTTAAAATGATAAAAATAATGGACTTCTTTTTCCCCAACCTAATATTTATTTCCAATCAAGCTTCGTTAAACTTTATTTTATTATTTCTTAGATTCCTCGGAACATTTCGATCTAAATGGTCCCATAAATGTTCTATGGGGTCGAGATCTGGGCTCTGGGGTGGTCATGGCAACAATTCGGTTTCAAAAGAAAATTCTTTGCAACCCTCGACGCGGTGCATCGGATCATAGTCTTGCATCGGAACAAACGATTCTCCTAGCCCAAGCTTCTATATATGTATGATTGTAAATTTTCTTATAGAATATTAACACCTTACAAATTACAAATTTTACCCCAGTTAATCCCATTGAAAGCTAAATCCACCATCGTGCTTAACGACGAGCACAATTAACATTAAACGTACCGATATTTCGCACCTACCTATTCTTACCATGAATATAATTACCAGTAGGTAAACAATTTTTCGCTAGATAAAATAAGCTAGGAAGAAAACGAAAAATGAAAAATTGAATAATCAGATGATATAAGAATTAACAAAAAGTCAAATGAGCAAAAGAAATAATAATGAATGTACAATAAATTAATTTTGAAACCGGTCATTTGACGCCCCTTGGTACATATAGTGATAACATATATAAATAATATACATAATCCATATCGTTCCATATGGTTCCAAGCATTTCGATTTACTATACAACATTTCAGTCATTGAACCTAGCAAACGGTAAACGTTCGAACGCTTTCCTGCACGCCTATACGCAATACAAACGACGAGACTGGTTCACGAGATGGCACCAGTTTCGGCGATCGTATCACCGACAGTTCGAGTCTCTAATTACATTCAAATCTGTAGAAACCCGTGCACGCTTCGTTGCCCCGTGGGCTTCGGTACGCGGAATAATAGTCGGAATTGGGCAGTAATTACCGAAACAGCGAGCTGACCTTGACAGCTGTTTGTTTCCCCATTATAACGCCAAGCCATTAAACAGTGTAATTGCCAACGTCCTGTCAGTGTACCTTTCCCTAATTCCTCATCAGTCCGACCAACCTGGTCTCTGTTGATCTCCGTTGCAAATAATTCACGCTCAACCCTCATTTGCTGCTGCGTCCACGTGTATCTTCGATCGACACGGTGCCGGGAACCTAGATTTTTATTCGAATACCTACGGATACGTCAGCCGCGCAATCCCTATTCTCTTTCCATGGATTCGGGTCCCGATGCACGGAAGTGGCTGGTAGGAGAGATACGTTCGTTATTAGACATTCCTGCGTTACCGATAGATAGATCCGAGCGAACGCCCTGCCCTGCCACTACGTAGCATGTGGACCTTGTGCCTAATCGGGTGTGAACGCGCCTTTGTAGGGTGGCATAGTCAGCCCGAGATATTGCAGGTTGTTTAATTTCGCGCGCTCTCCACTCCGTTCCTTTGTTTCGAACGTTTCAATTTAAATCGAACCGGCCGTCCGGTGAACGGGACTCCAGGGTTCTGTGCGAGCGGGCAGCCAGAAGAGGCTTGGCGAAAGAGCTGGAAGGAGTTGGACAGGGGGCAAGGGATCAGGCGCCGATCCGTTATTAATTAGATCGGCATCGGGCGGAAAAGAGCGGCTCGGAGAAAAGGGCCAGATCCGATATCGGTTCTCGGTTTCAGGAATCCCTCGGACGATTCTTCTGGCCCGTTCGCCGAAACCCCGCGAAATTAATTGCCGGACAGCCCGAAGGCTCCGTTTGACTGCCCCGACACCACTCGACACACTTACCGAGAGCCACCATTTCTTTGTTGCCCGAGATCTGCCTCATGCCACTCCGCCATTTCGGCACACCGTTTGCGAACGATGGTTATGCAATGTTTCGCGGCTGATCTATTGATAGGTGACAGTTTTGGAGTCTATCGTGCGACCAATGCGTGGAGGTTTTTTGTAGAGAGTGGCTTTGGTTCTGGAGTTGGTATTTCGTCGCATCTGTGAAACTTTTTTGGTCAAATTTTACAGACACGTAGCTTAATTGTATCTCAGACCATTTTAACGCTAAGCTTAGCACGATCATATGATCGATGAATTAGAAAGTAGTAGAATTTTTAGAATATGGAACAAAGGGAGGCATTGAAAGATCGATTATACGTATATTGGAAGAAAAATCGCAAAGACAAGTGATTTGTTCTATAACGTTGAACGAGGAATTTTGAATGACAGTTTTGAAAACGGTCATTTAGGCCACGATAAGTTTAGAGTTAAGGTATTGATTTAGGTTTGACTGAGAATTGAGATTGTATTGCACGTATATACTGCTATATATGTATAAATTACCTCTTTTTCCAAGTCAGTTTTTCATGACACCTGTAAACTTTTTCTGAACAAATTTTGTAAACACGCAGCTTAGATATATGTCATGCCTTTGTGAGGTATTGATTTCAGTTTTGTTGAAGAATTCAATAATTAACTCGATGGTTTATCACACGCAATCAGTTATAAATCTTTTCTTTTTTTAAATCCGAGTTTATAGATTAACAACTCAGGTATCTGATATCCATGCCAGTTATTGATTCAAGTTAGTTTAAAATGTTCCCTATTTAATCTATTAGATTATAAATTTGGTGTTGTAAGATTCCAAATTAGTATATTATGAAAAATATTTCTATTTAGTTATATTTTAATATTATCTTAATACAGTTCCATTTATTATAGTTTAATAATCCTATTTCAAGTCAATTTTAATGACTCACAACTCGAGCATATCCTGCTTCATATGTTGCTAATTCAAGTTTCATTGAGAAACTTGTTAATTAAAATTGCTACGTTTCTCAAGTTATCAATAAATCCTGATACCTATAAATCCTCTTTCGAGCAAATTTTATCAATTCCCGGCACGAGCATCCGATATTCTTATAAATTGATTCAAGCTCGCTTAAAGAATTGATAAATTAATCCATTGATTCGGAGATATTATTCTACGTCCTTGCAAGTATACAACTATGTTATTCTTTCCAAGGTAGGGTTATCGTGATATTTACGATTCTTTTCTCAACAAATTTTACCGACTCATAGCTCAAGTAGCTGGCCTTCTTATATGAAAATAATAAAAGATGATAATAACGATGACTTAGAACTTCTCGGTTGTATGTATAGTATATATTTGAGACGCCTAACTAATGGAACGATGGTTCTTACAGGAAAAGGAAATTTGCCACAGGCAGATACAATGTTAATTTAAATACGATATAATTAAAAAAAACTCAGCCTTTTTAACCGCACGAGGAAGTAAAAAGTTCTAGCAGTAGCCAGAGGTCTGAAAAAAAAACTACAGAAATCATACGTCTTACGTAATTTCAGGAGTTCATAAGTGGATAGAGAAACTGCGTTTATATATACATAGACACTCGACGATGTATTGGAATGTCGAATAACTCAGATCGTATTCCATATTCAAGTATATTAAGCGTTCATAATTTAATACGCGTTTCAAACGAAACAATGTTTCCAGGAGAATACTTGACTCTCATCAATCTTCACCCTTCATTTTTAAAAGTATTATAGATTACTCCACGAAATGAAAGATTAATCAAATCTTTAGATACACTTTCCTTCCCGTAAAAGACCCCTCGATATCTACAATTCTCGATATTGTATCACACCCTTAAACCTATAAAAATTCACCAAATATCACACTATTTACGTCAAATTACTATCTCGAGTTTGATGCTAAACCTATCACAACCGGTCAATGACCAGTAGCTAAACCGAAGAAAGAACAATATTTAAAAAAAAACGTAATAATTAATTCAATGCGTAAGAGATTAAGAGAAGAATGACACGGTCGAGTGACGAAAGCGATAAAATTAAGCGAAAAGTTTAAAAATAGTGATTGGAGTCACGGTAGGTTTAGCGTGAAAGAATACAATTGCACAAAGTGGCCCAATCTCGCTGAATCCCTTCAGCAATTTTTCCGCTCAAGTATACTCGAAAAATATGGCAGGTTCGCTATGCCTGGAATCGACGCCGAAGATCCAGCTCGTAGGAATAAGAAAGCGAACATTAAGCCTGACAGTAGAGTGTTTCGAATTCGCAGCGGTTCGTAAATGAACCACGAAGTAATCTGAAAGTCTGAAACGTAGCACGGAATTATGGAAGGTTTTAAGTAACGAGATCGTGTAAGTGCATTACAGTCATTGCAAACATTCGAGCGTACATCCTTCAGATATGATTTATCCTTAATGACAGTACCGCACCTGGTTTGAAACGATCAACAAGGAATGCGCATAGGTCCATAAAGTCGCGAGGCGGGTGAAGTCAAAAACGAGCAGCGCAGAAAAACTCGTCGGTACGGCAATGAAGAGGAAAAAGGGCTTATCGCTAATGAAGCGAAACGCCTTCTTCAGCGTCGAGCACGGCCACTGTCTTGTAAGAAGCCTCGGTACACCGGCCGTCGTGTAACGAGTTTTGTAACAGCGAATCGAATCGGACCTCTCCGAACCGAAGGCCTCCGCAACAATCAACGACCTTCGTATTAGAGTTTCGTGCGAGTTTCTTACCGACAGTGTGTGTTAATTAAAATCACCGCCGCGGTACGTGTTAGAGAAAAATTCGACAATAAAAACCGACGACCTATTAGGTACAGATATTTCCTCTGTCTCTATAAATCCGAACCAGAATGCCGAACGATTATTCCATCCTCGATCATCGATCCTGTACTATCTGATTTTTCTCGCTTTTTCTTACGATTACATTTCTCATAAACGAGAAACGATTATAAATTACTTATTCGTAATAATTTACGTTAGATACGCCTAGAAAAATTTCGAAACGGGTTTAATGAGCATCTTATTCCTAATTTTCAGAAAGTTTCACATTCTAACGATCGCAAATCATCTTTCGTATTTATTCCGCGAAATGAAATTGAAGTAGCTTCGAGTATACTTTAATTTAAATCCTGATATATATATGAAAAAGATACAAAACCGACCACTGGTTGTTGTCAGTGAAAAAGTCGTTAGTTCACGAATGTCTGTATCGATAGCATTTAGGATGGATTAAGGCCAGCGTGGCTAATAAATAAAATATAATAAGGATAATGGTGGCAATTTGGTGGATGCATTGGAGGAAGTCGGATATTATAGTGTAACGTAACGCAATCCGTGTATTTGAATACCTAATAGTTTTCAATGCATACATTAAGCCTTAAATGCCTATTATCCGAAGAATAGTGTTGTCCTATAGCGTTCGCCGATGCTAATATTAGCTGAGCCGAATTCGAAATCCACGGTGCATACGTACACGGACGTGCATTCGCATACTGGCGAACATTTTCGGTGTATGCAAGTAACCGGCATGCATATCAACGTCTTGAGAAATGAAAAATTGTACGCCGTGCACGACAACGTGCATCGAGGCAATGGATGTTTTTTTTTCTACCCAGCCATTGAATATTCCCAGCGCATCGAGTATCGCGTAATGACCAGACTTTCGGACATTTCTACTGGACGATATTACGTTAACGTGCTTTCAGTCCCACTCAAACTGGAAATATACTCCGATACAGGGAAAAAGGGTGGAATCCTCGTGACTGCTTTTGTATTTCAACGGAAAGTACCTACTGTTTTAGTTACCTGTACGGTATCTCTTTTTTATTCCCTCGTCATTACGTTATTATGTTATCCCACCATTGTTTACGTCGACCACGTATCGAATCGTACATACCGAAACGTACAGCGTTTTACTCGACGAAATTGAAAGGAACGATTGCTAATTCTTCGTGGAAACGCGATAAAAAGGACGTAACGAATGAAATAAAATTAAATGCGTAGCGTGAAATGTACGGAAGAAATTAGATGTAAAAGTTTATCGACCGACTTGAACGAGAAGATTTTTCAAACGCCTGCTTTCGTATTAATTTTTTATAGTTTAGAAATTTGATGAAGAAGGAGAGGAATATGAATCGGAGACACGAGAAAGCAATCAGGTGCGTATATTATGTATAAGAAGAAACTATTTGAAACTTAAGACACGACGAAGGAACCTTGATTCATAACCTTTTCGACGTATTCGTATTCCGCGAGCATATCAGAGAGGCCGTAATAAACCGAAATGACTTCGAACAGAGGACGTTCATTTTCGAAAAAGGCCATTTAGAGGGGAGTGTGATTACCGGCTGGGTATTGAGAAGTCGAGAATGAAAGCTCAGCGAACTAATTTCCTACGCTCGAATCAGTTTGCAAAGACTGTGATCATGTCTTCTCGCGCGAAAGGAGAATTCTAAGTCCTCGATATGAGTTGTGTAATCCCCCGTAATGAACCTCTCAAGACTGTCAGGGAACGTTTCAAATATTTATCCGGGTAAAACGTCTTTCGCGTCCTAGCTCTTAATGGCTGGCTACCATTCCGAGCAGTTTCAAGGAATTATTCAGAAACGTCACCGGTTCTTGTTATATCCGAGAGCTTTAGAAAGTCGGAAAGGAATAGCAGTTATTGAAAGAAACAGCTTTCAACGGAGTTTTTAATATTTTCCTATGTTTATTTAGCATTCGCCGTTTATGTACTTCCTAGACGCACACAAGAAACCGGATGAAAGTATGTATAACCCTGCCAAAAGTTTCAAGACAGTTATTGTGTTTACTCTAAAGCTGTAAAAAATTAATAAAACAAAATAATTCTATCAATGACTTTGGTAAAAGATAAATGATGCAGTTTGATCTTTGTAATTTAAACTAGATTTTTGAGATTTGATATAAACAATGACTGTTTCAAAACTTTTGAAAGGAATTGTTCAATCAAATTTGTATAAATAGCATTTATGTCAGTTTTTATGGATGAAGATAAATAAGTAATAATGTTAATAAACAGAGATAAAGTATATTAAAGCAATGGGTCGTTAATGGAAGAAAGAAATATTTTTAGTTATAACAAAATTATTTTTTAATTTGAAATATTTTATTTAATTCGTTTTACGATGGGTGTACTTCAAAGTTATTTAAATATTTTTCAATGACTAAAAATATTTTCTTGCTGTAGATGATTAATCTTTACCAACTGCGTAAATAGAATGAAGTGTTAAAAATATATCTGAAATATTAATATATATATATTATTACAAGAAAAAAATTTGTTAGTTCTTATCTAATATTATATCAAATATGAAGTATTTCGAAGCATACAAACATTAAAACAGAGAAGATATTATAAAACATGTAAATCGTAACTAAACATTCGTTACTAAGGTTAGAATACATAACATATGTTACATATGCATATAATATCTTCCAACTATCTATTATTATTTAAATTTTATTTGTACTCACTCTTTCTTGTGAAATTCGACCAAATTTTATCCTCCTTTACTGCACACATTCAGTTAAATCTGCAAAAAAATACGTGTATATGCATATACTCGTGTTAAAATTTTACGAAACGTATTCACATTGTAGAATTGAATTATTTTCGTAAGAATATATACGATTGCGAAATAAATTAATACGTACGTATAAATATCCTTCCAAATATGATACTTTCCTGGTCTTTCACCACAAAATACACTTCGACGCTTGAATTTTTAACACTATGGAACAATGGGTACTGGTTTATCACTCTGATTAAATCGAAAATAACTTTTCTTTTGTTTTAAGCATAAACTGCGCGCGTGGTAAATGCGAAAATGCATGCACGCTTCTGTGTATGAAACTAGTTGATAATTCTTCCAACAGATGGCACGCGATACACTATCGCCGGCAACGGACCAATCATTTTTAAGTTATGTCTAGAAAATTTATAATAAGGATGACTTTCATAGATCGATTTTGATTGTGCAATAGTTTTCGGAACGCGTGTTAAATTTTAACGGTATCGATATACGCGGAATGATAAATTAAATTGTGAATATTGATATTAAAGCGAGTTACATAGCAAAATCATGAAAAATAATCCGATTGGCATGTTAATACATCGTGGAGAAGGAAATATTTCGCGTGCAGGTAAGATTTAATATCGCTTTCACGAAAAACAACGTTATGGCGTCATTCGCCTCGCAGACGTAAAATAGCGGGAAACAGCGGCGAAATGGTAGAAGGATCGTGTATTGATTAATCCATTCCTAGCAATGAATAATTCTTATTTAACATTTGCAATGCTCATTATTGATCATTTAGATACTAATAGACATGTCTATATCGTTAAATGTAATAAAACGCGATTATCTGTCATCGGAAAAGTGTAATTTTATGGAACGTGAGTTAGTATATCGTTATGTTGTATAACTGCTTCCATGTGCAGCAGTTATCCGAACTCATTAAAAGATACTCTAGAAAATCGTTGCATGCTCTCGAATAATGAGCATCGTACATGAAACAAAACTAACATAGTATTTTCAGTAAAACCTCAAATATTGCTTGTTATATACAGTCTTATGTAAAGTTATTCGTGTTTCGATACCTATTATTTCGACTGTCTATAAATTATCGATGCACACAGAAACGCGATATTCGACGATATACTACCGTGGCTAGAAACATGTTCGCGCACGTAAATTTCGCGAAGTATAATAGAAATTTTAGGAGTAGCTTCGGGATCGTTCAATTTTCGGAATAATACCGATAAGCTGTCCGCGGGTAAATGTTTTGCCAGTCGATACAATTGCACACGGACGATCGTACACGTAAACAAACAGGTCAATGATTTCCACGAGCAAACATCTGCTCTTTCCACAAAGTGACCAGCGTCAGGTGTTTCAGAAACAAGTTTATGAAATATTCAAAGATTCTAATCTTATTGAATGTACTCCTCTTCGCAATTAATTGTAAAAAATTATTTTTTGTACATTCTTCGTTTATACCTTAACGGTAGTATTACGGTTTAATTATTATCGGCGGATATCAGACTTTCTAACCTAATTTTATGCGATATACATTTCCGGATGGATTTTATAATTACGAATCGTTTATTAATTTTGCTCGATAAATATTTAAACGAAATACACGAGTTAAGCTTGCGTTTAATTTGCCGGCAAACTAAATCCGGAGTAAAACAAAGGGGAAAGCGAATTCTAAAAACGACATGGTGCGTGACAACATGGAAGTTAATCATTCTTTACGTATTGTCCGGAGACGGTGACACTAAATAGAAAGCAGCTGAATATCGTTCGTAGTTTTTCGAACTCCCGACTATAATATCGTTTAGTCTGAAAACGATTAGCGATTACTATTTAACGTAGAAATTATTTAAAAGTATTAACGATATCATCGGTTGGGAGATTCGCTTACATCATTTTCATTACTATCTCGGTATCGATTAAAAATTTTTATTCGAAGCATTTCAGACGGTAAACCTTTCGGTCTTATCGTAAAATAAACAGCGGCGCGTTCTAAGTAACGAATTAACGATATAATTTATTTGCAAGAAGAATATTTTTCTTGCACAATGGTTATTAGTTATTGGGTCATTGAACGTACAATTGAACGATGCTTGGGTAATCAGTCTTCCACTGTACGTGGCGTAGATTGCGATCACGAAAAGAATCCCTTTTGTCAGGCTGACAGCGTTAATTATGGAAGATGTCTATTGTACATGACACGTAGGTTGCTGCATAATTGTACGAATTGTATCAATCACCTGCGGAATATTAACGATGTCATTCGTGATTAAATTTAATCGGTACTCGAGTGACGATCGTATATTTAACCTAATTAACTTTTATATTATGACTCTAGTGTGTGATCCGAGCTGTCTTCGCTGCTACAAAGAAGATCGAGTTGAGAAACGTGGCGGAAAATATTCGCGACGACGGAACGTCCTGTGCGGTTCGGTGAGTCAATTATATTATTACAACAATTATTTATTCGTATATTTTTTACTTGCTATAAGGATTAATTAAATTTAGGACAGTATAAGAATGATGTAAAATAACGTGATAATTTTTAAAGTAATTTGAAACGCTATGATAATTTTATTTTTTCAACTGGTATCATTTGTCGCGAATTTTTTATGATACGATTTTCGATAAAACAAAAGTACTTTAAACATATTCCAGATTATTTTTCAATCCAGCAACTCTTTAGAAAAATATCGTTATTTTTTTCCAAACATGTATTTTCATTGTTTTAAACATTTCGTGTCGTTTCACTAAATTTCTCATACGATTTTTCAAAATCATTCGAGCATCTCAATGTTTTTACCTAATTCTCGATTAATCGAATACTAATTTCCAAATTCTTCTGGTGTATTAAGATTATTTTGCAACAATTAAACACGAGACCAAGCAAGGAAGAGTGGAACAAAATCAGACCGGTAGGAAGAGTTATCGACATGTTTAATCTTCGCGAAATAACTCGTCGTTCTTTATCTCCTGTGTATTTTATTAGTATCGTCGAGACGGTCTCGCGATGAAAGCTGGGTAGTCAAGCAGAAAAAAAAGGAGTTGGTTGCGCGTGATAAAAACAAAGGTTCCGCGACTGAATTGTCAATGACAATGACTGATCCATCGTACGTACATGGTGGCCGAAGAAAGGGGGTTAAGAGAGAGAGAGAAAGAGAGAGAAGAGAGGGTACGCGGAGGGAACTGGTTTAAATATTTTCTGGGCACGTGTTTTACATAGGTAGAGATATACTCGCTCCTCTGGCACGCTCGAATGTATAAGGCCCGTGCAGCTATCTCGGGTCAGATCTCGATGGTGATCTTCAGCTCTCATTTTTTCGTATGGTCGCTATTATGCTCGTCCACGAGGGTCTCTCGGAAACTCGTTCGTGTGTAGAAAGGATCTTCCGACGATTATTAATTATCACGAGTAGCTTTCGCATACCGGAACCCGGCTAGACGTGTGCCAAAACCGTCTATTTATTTCGCCCGCTGGTATTCCCTGGCTGTTACGCAACCGCGGCCGCGTAACGCAAATTCGTGAGTAGAGATACGTTCGACGTCGGAGATTTTCAGACGCGACACGTCCGAGAGGACAGACGGATGAGGCCTCGGAGAGAAAACGTGGCCGGACAAAGGCGACTTTGGAGCGGCGGAACGACGACGTCGATCCCGATATACGTCTCGCAACGGGCATGGTAATAATTAGAATTAATTTAGGTGGAACGTTAAATCTAGGCGAGTGGGCCCTCGAACAGGAATAACCCAACTGGCTCTGATTAGTCTTAATGTGTTAATTAGAGAAGATTGCTCTCTGCCAATTCCTCCACTCCCTCCTCTTCTTCTTCTTCGCTTCTCGGCCTTCGTCCGCTGTCGCCAAACTGGACGGTAGATGGCAAGCCAGTTTGCCAATGGGGAAGACAGGAAGAGCAATAGAGAAGGAAGGCGAACGGTGCAGAGTTTACCAAGTATCATATTTTACCGGGCATCAACGTACCGACAAGCACGCACACAATCCTGTCCACGCACACGCGCGCCGCGGCAGATCATTAATCACTATTATCTCGGGGTAATTTTTCTTCGATATAATTTCGTCTGTTTACCCCCGCGAGTTGGCGCGCGAGCCTGCACACCATGAAGACGAGGACAAGGCTCCGTTTCGAAGAGTGGCGCCGGTTCACCTCTCCTCCTCTCTCCTCCTCTCTCCACCTCTCTCCGCCACCTGCCTCCCCGGGCCCCTCGTCGTCTACGTTGTGTCCTCCATCGCCTCCTCTCCTCCCCCTCCTTCGCGTCCTCGTCTTCTTTTCTTCCTCCTCTACTTCACGGTTCGTGAACTCTCGACATCGACTTTATGTGTACACACGCCTGCAGCTTCGTTAGCCTCAAACTCGACGTGTTTCCCACACCGATGACTGTCAAATCAGGTCTCTTCTTTTTGCCACGTGAAACGCTCCTTTCGGCCTGCACTCCGGCAACTTTTATACCGCCGATGAAATTGCACGAATCTTTCTCCTTTCGAAATTACACCATATCGCCTGTTCACGCTGCTAACGCGGAGGCTTGATGAGCACCGGCTTTCATTAGGCGAGGGTGGCTTCTTCGGGGGTATCCGATTGTTTGCATCGTCTATTGTCGTTCTGCCCTTTCGTCCGTCTTCTGGTCATTCCGCGAGAGTCACCGTTTTCGGTTGCACTTTTTCTGTTTATTCTCCCGTTGCATGAATGACATTGCGGTGTAACAGGAGAACAGGATTCGTGAATATTTTCGCGGATCTTGTTAGACTTGACTGAAGACTTTTTTTAAGCTTTTCTCGTATTTTTCCGAAGTCAGCGATATACTTAGCATTTATGCTAAAATTAAAAAAGAAAATAGTACTATATAATAATTGTTACTGCTTCGCAGCCGTTCGAATGCAAAGGGTTAATATTGGGTAATTCGTATTTTTGCTTTGGGACACTATCGTGGTAGTTGAGATAGTATTTATTATATTTAACTTAACGAATTTAGATTCGTCATCTTTGTAGTAATTTACATCGTATTAATTATTATTAGTGATTTTAGTTGATATCAGGACTATTGAAAAAGAAGTTATTATTGACTCTCGTTGAAATAAAATTCATATAAATTTATTCACTTTCTTGGTACTTTAACCGATATAACCAACGTTGAATATGTTAAAATAGAAGTTATTATTGACTCTCGTTGAAATAAAATTCATATAAATTTATTTACTTTCTTGATACTTTAACCGATATAACCAACGTTGAATATGTTAAAATAAAATTTTAAATTTAATAACTCAGACTAAGAAATATTTCCAGCTATGCAAAGTATAGAAATTATTTAATTCGACGTAAGCAGATGCATCTCCGAGATATTTACAATTTCTCGTAAATCAGACGTGCTTGCAAGCTTGGTTGGACAGGAGCTTGACGTTACGTTGAATTTAAGTACATTGGTATTTAATTTAGGCGTAATAGCGGTGGTTTACAGCAATTTAGGATACAATATCCATTTTGCATAAATTCATTTGCATAAATGCTCGCGGGCTACTAATAACATTGGCTTATAATCCGGCCCAGCATCCCGTTCATTTCCGGTGGTTACCAAAATCTGACGTAATCTGGGTATTTTATTGAATTAGCGATTCAAATTACGCGGCAACGGAGCCAGATGGAAAATAGGTATGCGTGGGCAGGGCATCGAGAATTTGATTATCTTCCATCGGCTCATGAGTCTATTAATCATCGCATAAATTAGACAGCTACAAAGACCCGATAGTCTTATCTGAAACACACCACGGTGCCGTGAGAGGCCTGAAATTAATAATCAGTGATGCGTGTAGTCGAACGAGAGATTCTGGCCGCAGAAACGATTTTCCTCTAATTTCTCGTAACTTTCTCGAGACTTTCACGAATTATCACGGAAGCATGTCGCTTGGCGAAAAATGATCACAAATCGAGCGTAAAGATTTATGGTTTATAACTTTCATAATCCGAGATATTGTCACTTTCGTAATCTACATAAATTTCCAGCCGACTTTATTGTCCAATAAACCACCACTTTCTACGATTTCCACATTTTTCTGCAACTTCGTCGTTTGCAATTCCATTCGCGCAAATATATTCGCACTGCTCTTGCGCGTAGTCTCGTAATTTTACTATTTTTCAGCCTTTTCGATCGCGAATTAAAAAATCGTCAAATCCTTATTCAACTATTAATATCGATTTCAATTAAACTAGAATACTTAAGGGCATACCGAAATTCGAGTGAACAGGAATGCGCGTTTCGTTCCTTCGCGAGTCGTTTCTTCCAGAACGGAATGTGTCGTATTAAAAAAAATTGGTCGATATTTCTTCTGGTTGATCGTAATAGTTAAGAGAAAGGTTCGCCAAATGGTCGAAAGGAAGTAGCAAAAAGGCGGTAGCAAAAATCCGGTCGGTGCCACTCGAGACTAGGGACACCACTTTCGTTTCTTTCTTTTCGCGTCTTCTTCCTAGCGTTAAAACACTAATTCTTATCCAACCACTTGTAACTGAAGTAGCTATTTACACAGTTAATGCAAGTACTCGTGCGTGTACTTAGCCCGGAGTGAAATTCAGAAAAGGAGTTTTAGCCTCATGTCAGGCTAACCCCCCACCCGCGGGCTATTTTAACCATATTTACCTCGATGAATATGCACTTAATACAGTCTTCGTACTAGTCGTTAAATTTAACTACAAATTGCCGCACTAATTCCCTCGTCGCGACGAAGGATACGTGTGCTCGAGATTTTTCTTGTCATGCACACTTGGGCTTCCAGTTTTATCATTTCTTTTACATTTATTGCTCTATATATGGCGGGTAGAGAATATATACACGTAGAGAAAGAGAGAGATCAACTTTCAGGACCTAAAAACTTGCGTATAGTATGATATATCGTTTATACGTTATAGTAGATATATTATTGTCTGTATTTTATTATTCATAAATAATAATATATAAATATTCAACATACTATCGATGAAATAAATAGAGAATTTACTTATTTTTATTTTCTTAGATATATATGTTAAGATTAAACGCTAAATTTTTGTTCAATATCTTGCATAACGTCTATTTTTGTTATTATATGCAAAAATTGTTTCTCAATTTTCAGCGTGCTTCCATAGGGTTATACGTATTGTCTATAAATCGTGTTTATATTTTTTCTAGATGTTATAGCGATATTATAGCAATTGCAAAGTATGCTATATTATATATTACCGCTGCCATGGCAAACTTTACATGAAATTTATATTGGCAATTATTAATTAATCGTGATAGTTCTTTCTGCCAAACAAAGCTTTAGATTTCAGATAGAAATTTCGAAAATTACAGAGAGTCGAGGTTGAACAGGCATTGGCTAGGAAGTAAAAAGCAACGTAACCGTTTGAAATTATTTTTATTACATGCTGGACGGTTGGCCGTGTTGTTTATTAAAAATCAAAGCCCCGGCGTAACGTCTCGCCATTTATCTCGACACTGACGTTATCCCCGGCGTATTTTTTATGTAAATCAAGAACATTATTAGCTCGCACTACAAATATGGTTTTTTAGCGCGATATATTATCGATACGGATCCGCCTGGGCCAGAGAGAAATGTAAGCTTAACGTTTGCAAACGACGCAATGAACGTCGATGCTTAAATAAATGATAGTGTTACCCGAGAGTAACGAGAGTGCCACGGAATTATATGTTTCACGTTACATAAGGCCCCCCATTATGCGTTAAGTCCCCGTTGTATCCCCCTCCTCTCCAATGTAGCATCCTAGGGACTAACTATCCTTCGTCCAAAGACTAACTAAGCGACTCTGAGATCCTGTAGATCTTTCCACGAGATGATGGTCATTCGACCAACGGGTATAAATCACCTAAGAGAAGTGTCATCCTGGGGTCCCACCTATCCTCCCCCCATCCCACCGCCCCCGGCATTCCTTCATTTGAATGCAACTCTCCTTCATCTGTCTCTTTTTGCTCTTCCTCCCTTCTCTCTTTCCAGCGTGACATTATGAAACATAGGCACACGTAGCAGTAAATGAATATTGTATCAGTTGTCTTCGTCGTCGCCTCTTTTTTCCCGAGTCATTGTAGCAAGGTCTCTACGTAGCTGAACTCTGTCGGGGTGCAAGAATGAAACAAAGGGTCTTTACGGATCGTTCACGGTGAACCCTGACGACTGAAATGATCGCAGAATTCATCAACTCGACGCTGATCGAGATTCGTCCGTTTCTTCCTTCTCTTTCCCTTCTTCTTTTTCCCCTCTTATCCTTCTCGCTTTCTTCTCGTCTTTCTCGTAATTCGAACGACGATTCGCGGTTGATCGTTCGCTTCGGAATCGCGACGTTTGACGAAAAGCACGAGGTTCCATCGCGAGCGTTCTGCTCGGCGAGTCCTTGGACGTGATATTCAAAGTTTGTTTTCAGCTAGGGGCAGAGTGAATGGCGAGTCAGCAGGTCGTGAGATGTTCTTAATTAATCACTCATATTCAATAACGAGGGATAGAGCGAGAGGGTTCTGAATGCATCGACGATGATTGTGAGGATTATCTGTTCGCTCGAGCACATTAATAATTAGGAAGAGAATGGAGGAGAGAAAGGGAGAGCGAGTTGGTGGTATCACTGTTGCCCAGTGTTGATTTGATCAGCCTGTCTGGGATTCTTCGCTTGCTCGATGGAACACGACGCGGATGAAGGAGAAACAATTATTAAGCTGCTTCGAAAAGGATAGTTTTCTTGTTCTCATCAACGTGATCCATATTCCCGCTCCTCCGGTTTATCGCGGGGAGAAAAAAATCGTCTACTCGAATTCCGACAAATGCTCGGGCTCCTCACGGTTGAATAGAAACTAGGAACCTATTATAGTGATATTTTCCGTCAGCCGTGGTAGTCGCTTTTACGATTGCGAGAATAAATAAGTACCCGATTAGATGATTCGCAAAGTCAACAAATTAAACAAATACGCCCGAGGCTCTGAATGTAGAATCACAGTCGTAAAGTCACGGAGTGACCAGTTAAGATCTTCGTTAATTATCGTCATTTATAATTGTCTTTTCCCTCGCCTCTCCTCGCAGCCAGGCTGGCCCAAGAAGAAGGGGAAGAACAAGAAGGGAACCTGCCTCTTCCTTCTCTTTTCCTCGAGGTTTAATATTTCAAATAAATGCGTGCATTAGCGCGCTATCTCGGCGTGATCCTCTGTTGACTATTAACAACGTCGACCGAGCCACTATTATGACTTATCTGACCAGGGGCCTGGCTACAATACCACCCCCCGTTTCACCCTCTCCTTCCACGTACCGTCTTCAGCAACGGCTGTTCAGTGTAATAGTCTTGGTATAATACGCGACGAATATACGAATTTAAATCGATTTTTTAATTCGAAGATTTAATAGACGATTATTTCAAGGATTAAGTTTCTTCTCGAATTAATTTTTCGTTATTTTTTATTATTATTATTTTAAACTTCTTTACCNTTTAAACTTCTTTACGTAGATTTTATATCTCAGAAACTATTATTCATCGTTTAATCCTTTACACTCGAGTTTTAATACCTAAATAACGATATGAAACGATAAATATATTAGGAATAACTATAATAATAATTCAATATCTTAACCAAAATACGTGTTTTTCTCATTTTATTTCGTTATTAAAAGTGTCAGCGTGGATACAAAGATATTAGAGAAGCTTCGAGTTGCTGTTATTCTTCACGAAAAAATTCTTCGAGCACAAAGAGTTAACTTTGTTTCGCTTATATAAAATAATTATTCACGAATCTCAAAGTCGTTTAAATAATACAACATAGAGCCACTTTGAATGAATTTTATTTTCTTACAATCCGGCATTCGTATTCGATGAATTTTGTTATAGAGAAAGCGTGAATAGTATTAAAATAACATTGGTTGGTCGATGGATGGATGCAGGATTTCTAAGGACACCCGGTAGCCCATTAATGACTGATGACCAACGAACGCGACTAGGATAGACTGTTCGTAAACGAAACTACCTGCTGCAGGGTTTCCACCGACAGTCGTTTGTCGTTCCTTTCATTTTATCCCATTCTAGACGAGTCCTTACTTCCTTATCGATGCTTGTCGTCTCTTATTAATGAGGCGAAGATAAATTCGGAGACACGACACGGTCCTGGCTACTTGGGAGGGCGCCTTCCTCATATTTCTAAACGAAGAGAAGCGAAATCGTCGTAGAGGGTGATCCACATTCTCTCGTGCCGTGGAATACTCTTTCGCCGTTTAATGACAGCGTAAAACCGATGATTAATTCGGTACTCGTCCCTGTCCTGCTCTCCTATCGCTCGTGAATCATACCCCCCGTTCCGGCGGCCGCGCTTTCTTCCGTTTCTCCTCATAATCCTTCCATTACGTCGATCGAGGATTCATTTTTCTTGCATTATGCAAAGCGGAAACGGTCCTGACGCTTGGCGAATAAACAAAGCCACAGGCAGCAAGCAGCGACTCGGCTCGCGGGGTACTTCGTATACCAAGCGAAACCGAAAGCTTGCTTTTTCATAAATCTCGTTTAGCTTATGCGTCGGGCAAAACTCGCGAAGGGAATACATTTTCATCGCGGAACGCCTTATATTCCTATCACGGGATAAGGGGGTAGAGTAAGGACGAAATATTATGATCTTTAATGGAGCTTCCTTGGCTGACGAAAGGAAATAAGGGAAAAAAGGAAAGGAAGAAAGGAGAGAGAAATAAACACGAGAGAAGAGCTGGAACGAAGAAGACGTTACGAGAAAGTGTTTAAAGAAACGCGTTGGATTTCGATGATATATCTCTTCCGAGAAGCTTCTCGAGCGATCGAAGATCACGGTTAATACGAGCCGCGACCGCGCGTACGCGTTCAATTACTTTAACTGCGTAAATCTTGATCAGGCCGGGATTACACGGGACTGTTGGCGAGAATAACACCGGTACGAATCGTATGGAGAGAGAGAAAGAGAGAGCGAGAGAGAGAGAGAAAGCACAGCCGGGGCACATGTTCGTTCACGAATTCGGTATCACCGCTGGACCGCACCCTTTGGCCATGGGGGCCCGCTCGGTTGTGCCCTCTTGAAAAAATACCACACCCCCCGCCGTGAGCCAGTCCCCTCTCCCAGCTCTTCTCTCACTCCTAATATATATTTAATCAGGCCCAAAAGTACGCTGGCGCGCGCGCCCATGCAGAGGGAGTTAAAGGCTGGACTCACACTTGAGCCGTTCGATGGCCACGAACACAGCTGACCGGGAACATTAAGCTGACACCCACACGAACGAGGGCCAGCAGAACCCTCTCTCTCTCTCTCTCTCGTTCTCTTCCTTTTGCTCGTCCACTCGTTTCCCTCTCTTTCATTCTATCCACCGTTCGTTCTATTTCCCTCCTCGTTCGCCGAGTGGATTCGAACACCTTTTTTGAATCAGAGGGTCAAGCGACTTGGCCGTAGATCATCTTAATGCCTCCATTGTTGTTTTAGGACGCCCGCGACTATACTGGGTGTCCGCCGCGATAATGTCGATGTATCGCGCTGCACGCCGGAACGGAAGAGAGAGCGCGCAGAGGAAGGGACATTTTATTGACCAAATTCAAAGGGTGTGTCTCTCGTACGCCTTAATGTCTTTACGCGCCTCGAGGAATCGCTCTCTGACGCAACCGACCACCTTCCTCGCTCCGTTCTCTACTCTTCTCCTCTTCAAACGAGCTTTCCTTCATTCCCGGACCAAGTTTCGACGGACGACACGCGCGTTTCCCGATCAAAGAAATTCTAAACTGTTAGGTTCATCGAATTAGGGTTGTCAGAAGTCTGGAATCCTTTCTTCGATCACTATCCCGAGTTGCGAGATCATCGCGAGAGAGTAACGTTTCTAGCCGACTTATCAAGCACAGGCCGTTATTATACAACGCGCATCGTGTCGGCTTAATGGTTGCTGGACGGTTGGCCACTCTCGAAATTACAATAATCTTGGCCACAAATTGAGCCATTATGTCGATTGTGTATTATTCGGTGTAACGTGACTTTTAAGGGGGCAGCTTGTCGAAAATTCTCTCCTGCGGCTACAGAGAAACCGTGTACCCCGACGACGACGACGAAGACGACGCGATGGAGGACCAGGCAAGACTTTCGTCGAAGCGGATTCGTTCGATTGGACTCGCGGTGGTGGACGCGTGGTCCGCGATCGGGATAATCGCGAGGATAAATGGTTGGATGATTAAGGATCGGGTTCTATCGGCCAGGGCCGTCGTAACGGAGCGTTGGAAGATGGAGCTCCGGAGTGGCGCGACCGCGACTCTGTATCGCGGCTGGACGTGTTCGAAATAATCGCGGCCGTTTCTTTCGAACATTCCGCCTGTGCCCCATCGCGGTCTGCTTTTTCGGTACTTTCCAACGATTTCAGGGCCCGGCGCGGGCATCGGCGAACAGGAAAGGCCACTCTTGGCCGGCTTGTAAATCCGCCGCTCCTTGTAAATCCGCCTGTAATTCCGGGCAGGGACGCGAGTGCGAGAGGCCTGCTAAGGGGAAAGAGAAAGAAGAGTTACGGCCGACATGAATCGCGAATTATCCTTGGAAACAGGCCGCGGTAGACGCCGGAGGTCGCAGTCGTTGACATCGGAAACTACTTCGATCTTCGATTGCCGGGCCGTGGTCCACCTGGCCACGGAGATCTGGCATCCGAAATGGTCCCAGAATCGAGGCGAACTTTCGCCTCGAGAAGTATACCTCCTCGATTACTCCAACGAGGATTTATCGCTCCCCGTTTCACCTTGGTTCCGCTCGTCGTGTCTCCCGTGATGGATTTCCTCTGCTGTTAATCGCGCGGATCTTACGCTCGGGGAACACGGAGTGTCCGATATTCGAGGCTGGAGCATTCGTAATGTCGTTGCTATTCTATCGACACGCGAGGTGTATTATTAAAAATATCGCGGGCTCTGTATTGACCGGGAATGGTTCTCGAAACGGGTATCGGAGTCGTTAGAGGCCGGAGTCATTCAAGACGGATGGTAGAGAGCGGAATCTTTGTTGATCGTGCTATAGACTTGTCTAGTGGTACGAGTTCGGTTGTTCAGGCCTGGACTGGTTCGGAGACGGGAGGAATAAATACGCGAGAGCACGCGTGATAAGACAAGCTGAAAAGGTGGAGGGTGGAAAAAGGAAGAAGGCGGACGAGAGGAATCAGAACCAGCTTGACTAATCCGGCTGTAGATCTGATCTTGCATCAATAATCTTAATAAAGCTACAACTACTTATGCTAACGTGCAACAGCCGCAGAGGTGGTATCGCAAAGACCCTCTGCTAGAGTTCCAACGCTGCGATCCACAAATCCTTCAACTCGATTTCAACTCGGGTTCAAGCTCAGCCTGCGTTCCCCGTCTTAGTTTTCGTTCCTTCTATCGTCCCGCGATGCCTAATGCGATTATTGATTTCAAAGCTGGTCAACTTCGTATAATACGCGATAACGAACGAAGACGATAACGTTCTTCCCAAGTTTCGCAGATTCGCCTTTGTCGCAAGAGATACGCGTACTCGCGAAATGACTCGAATTTCTGCAAACGGAAATTAATATTAATTTTGTTCAGGGATTATAGATGGAAGAATATGATATTTATTGTATAAGAGTAGAGTCTGGACTGGATAAAGCAAATGACATGCGGTAATAAACGATAAGACGTAGTTGATAGAGATCGCTCCCACATCGTTGACCTGTAGATGTTTTATTTTTAGCACTATTACAACAAATTTCATCCAATTCTTTCATCCTGTCACGGTAACACTTTTAGAAGCAGTGTTCTTTAAAATGTATCTTCTAAATAGAAAATTATTAAATATTGTAGTATAGATAATTCTATATTACGAATGAATTCTATGATATTCGGAAAAACTGGTCGACGTTAATGTTAGTAATGGATAATATATTTCTTTTAAACTTTATAAATGGATCTTTAAAGATCTATTCTCAATGATTTCTCAATTACGACTAACATCTTCATTTACTCTTTCATTTGTTCCTTTTTATTTCATAAATTACATACACGTATGTATATCCATATCACGCTTCGTTCGTTACACGCATACTCATTTTTTCATAACATCCTAAATTCGCTCATATTGATATTCCAAGTGTACTCGTGCAACTCATCCTTTCTTTCAACATCTCTCTTTTATTACATCGATTACTCTTATGTGGTTTAATGTTGGTTTATAACCAAAGAATTTTTCAAATGGCGTGCTGCATGGTGTTCTGTTCAGTATATACACGGCTGTTCGTACAGTCTCACCCCACAAATCTTTTGGTAAGTCAGTGGCAATCAACATGGTTCGTGCACTTTCTACTATTGTTCTGTTGTCTCTTTCTGCAATGCCATTTTGCTCAAGTGTGTAAGGTGCAATCCTTTCTTGAATTATTCCTTCGCTTCTTTAGTATTTTCGCAGCTCTTCACTTATGTATTCTTTTGCATTGTCCGATCTTATCTTTCTTACTCGATTTCTGATAATCGATCTTCGATTATTTAACCCTTTGCACTCGGTGATTTTTGCGTTACATGAGGTCGATGATATTTTTAAAATGGTAAACGAGAAATCGTATGCAAATTAAGATTTAGAATTATTTTACGTATTGTTTTACGCATCGTTGGCTAATTTTAAATTTCACATATTAATTAATATCGATGTTTAATATCTAATTAAATGGCGTCTGAGGTTAGCCTCTCGAGGGTTAATATATATTAAAATTTATGTTCACCGATACTACAGTTAACCCATTTGTATCATTAAGCGGAATAATCCGCACTCAATATCTGTTGCTTGCCTATTTTAAATTTATGTATCACACAACTATGTAAAAGAATAAATATTTATACTATAGCATCATATAGAATGATGTTGTTTTAATATATGTATAATTTATGGATCAAATATAAGTAAGAGTTCGTTTGTTACACTTAATTTCATTGAAAGTCTTGGAAGTCTCCTTTTAGAGCGATAATGAAAATGGGTTAATGCTGTTTGTAACTTATTATAGAAATATAAACGTAGCAAATATTTAAAAGAATTTGCAACTTATAATGTCAATCTCTACATAATATTCATAAATAATAAAAAATAGAACATTCTCGTGTCTTGACCCTAACGTACACAGGTAACAATAATTGAATCGGTGGATATAATAAAAATCTATCTTCAGCAATACCATAGTTATCGTTGTTTGCAACTTATCATACTTTTAAATATTTAGTATAATTTTCAAAAACGCATGCTACGTTTATATTTCTATTAGACGTTTCAACTGTCAGTCTGAACATAATATTCGTAAATAAGAATAACGATATAGATCATTCTCGTGTCTTTATCCCAACTTACACAGGTAACGATAATCGAATCGGTGGACATAATAAGAGCGAATAAAAGTGCAAAAATTACGTTTCTATCTGTTTAAAAGCATGGTCCCGGCGAAAAGTAGCGGCGGTAGTTGGATCGGCGAAGATACTACCGAACAGACGTATATAATATTCGAATCGCGTCGTAATTTCTCGTCCCCCGAAAACTACCCCGATTCGCGTCCCCGTTTCGCGGGTCCGGGCGATTGATAAGCACGCGAGGTAATGTGAATTACGCGCGGGGGGACCGGCGGCTATCGGGGGCGCCATTGTGCGAAACACAAGCGGTCATACCTTACGCGACGAAGTTGAGATATACTCTACCGATAAATAAACGTACGAGCGGGCCGGTGTAGATAAAGTTTAAACATGACTCGATCCCGTGCACTTCCTCCAGGAGTACACACTCGAAATTTAGGACCCCCGTTACATGCCGACGAATTTCATGCTGTAGGGTGTTATACGCGGCGAGCGACATAAAACCAGGCTCGTAACGACGTTTGCTATAGAGATTTCTCTGCTCTGGTCCTCTCACCCCATATAGACTCGGATGAAGGAGGTTAAGGCTCCGTGTGGAGGGGTTCCAGGGGGTGGGGGGCCGAGGCAGAGTGGGTGGAAGGAACTTGGCATATGCATAAGGGAACCTTACCGGTCTCCGACACCTTCGAACCGCTAAACCTCCACCCGAGCCTTTTTCTTCCTGGAACCTTTCTGGCTTTCGCCCAGGCACCGTTCTTTCGTTGGTTAATTAGATTTTGATGGCCGGCATGAGCATTTGCATCCTTTATCCCAGCAACCCGCCGTTCCTCTCGTGCTCGCTCCTCTGTCCTTGTTTCAGCCCTTCGTTTTGTTCTCCCTTTAGCACGTAGAGGAAGAGAAGTCACGGCTCTCCGGCCATCCGCTCTCTCCTCTCTCTCTCCTCTCGCGTTATTCTCTCGCTCCGCAGGGGAGAGCCGTTTAGGCCCTCGGATGCTTAACTCCAAAGCGATTTAGCGGCCCAGGGGCCAAGTGTCAACAAGCCGGCATTGCTCAGGTACGTACCACCTAACTGCAATATCCCAGCCATTGGCCCCCCTCCGACTGATCCCTCGCGTCTCCCTTTTTCTCTCCCTCTCCTCTCCCGTTAGACCAAATATCCTCCGCCGATCTTGCGTTATCGTCTCCTACCTGGATAATAACGACGCTGGTATTACTCGATAGCTGTAATAGCAGCGCATCTAAGCTTCTAACGAACCTGTCTACCTACAGAGCTGATGAATTAATACGAATCCTTGATGAACTCGTTGATGAAACACCAGGGTCTGACTGAGTTTATCGATTCGTGTTATGCGAGAATATCGCAGGACGACTGCGTTTTTCCAGCGCCGTCATCAAAGTTCAGTAAAACATCGCGAACGAGAATTTCCGTGATTCCGCGCGCAATTTCACCGAGCGTTGCCGCGGGGAATGTCCGTAAGAAAGAGATCAGGTGTTAAATAATTTCCCCGTGGCCATTACGAACGGTTCTCGCTCGGACGCGTCCGGTGAAAAATCGCGTATTCGAGTTTAATCGGTCATCTATTCAAAGGGGATTACTCGCGTGGCCTGGGTTGCCGGATGAAATCCGCGAATCAGACTGGTTAGAAAAGCGTTTCGCGCGCCAGAAATTCCGTCACGACGGGGTCGAAGGAACGAGAATACCTGGCGTGAGGGCAAACGTCAAAACACACCTCGTCCACCCACACGTGCGTATGGCCGGTCGTTCGGAGCGCGTACACACTAGCAGCTAAGATTCCTATGGAGCAACCAATGACTGGAATGACTTGCACTCGATGTCGAACCGAAGATCCCTCTCGGTCTTCGTCTCAGCTCCCCTCGGCGTCGTTCGGCTCTCCTTCTCCGGTTTGCCGGGGAATCGCGGTCTCTGTCGGACAGGTTATCTTCTTCGAGGGAGGTGCAGGCTTAATTTAATTAATTCCATGCGCCATCTTGACAAGTGTGCGCCCCGTACGCGCATCCAAAGAATAATTTTCATACTCATCCACCTTCCTTTCCCTTCTTTCAGCCCTCCCCTGCCTCACCGGCCTCTCCTCCACCTTCTCTTCTTTCTCAACTGCCCCATACTATGGTCGCTCGAACCGTTTCTTCGGTTATCAGATCCCCGATTCATACTCGTCAAGCGCAAGCGAGCTCGGAGAGAGGAAGAGAGAGCAAGAGAGAGGGGCGGAAGGGAGGCAGAGTGCCGGGAGGGGAAAAAAAGAACGCGTTTATCCGCTCCCATCTCGCCGGGGTCATTTGTCTTTTTGATGTCGCGCCGTATCTGATTCGTTAATTGCGAGACCTCGCGTGTGATCGACTCTCCTCGGTACGTACGGAGAAGTGGCAGATAGGTCGGGGCACCCAGCGGATATTTGGAATTGAAAAGATTTTTCGGTGATACGACCACGATGAAGATTTATCGTGCAACTGTCCTACCCCGTTATCCTCTCGAATATCGAACAGCTCTGGCTTAATGATTATTAGGACCTCGTTCGTTGCTCATTACGATCGTCCTGCGTGAACGTCCGTGTGCGACAGCTTTATCTTCGGCATTGCGGACGTTTAACGTACGCGCGTCTTCATTCCGGTAAAAGTTCAACTCGTTACCCGGTTCTAGTATCGATTATAGATGTATAATGTTATTTTATTAGAATTAAACGAGTAGCTACGTAGTTTGCTCTGGGACCGTGCCACCCAATAGCAACTGATGATTTTATTTCTAAATTCGAAGATAAAGCGAAATACGTTTTCAGTGATTGCGAAAAGGAAAAGTCTATGAAACCTTTCATTTCGACTAATATCGTAGTTCCAGTGTTAATTCTAGGTTCGAGGAATGTAGCATGTACCTATGCAAACTACGTGCAAGCGACACGGTGATAAATAATTGAAGGTTTGCGAAATTCGTGTCCCGTTCGGTAGTTCGAGTGTCATTAAAGTGTCCTGGAAACCCGTTCATTCGATCGCTTATTTATTCAGGCACGTATTCGCTTGGAATAAGGTCTTTATTACGTCTAAATCGCGTTGGCGGAATCTGGAATCTTTGGATACGTCACGCTTGGAAGGCGACTTGTAACGAGTAACTAGCAGAGAAGGTTGAAGAGGCGAAGGATGGGAACGTCACTCGTCGAGTCGTTAACAAGGGAATTAAACAAGTCGCGTGGAAACTTTGCACTCGCGGAGGACTCGATTCTCTATCCAGCAATCGGATCAGTTTGACGCGGCACGTCGGCGAATTATTTTTCACCGGTTAAACCTCGGGATTCGAGCAGTTTCCCCCGACGCGATTATCTTCGACATACGCCGCGTCATCGCGATCATTTTGCAAATCATTTTCAATAATGTCCCGCTCCGGCGTCGAATATTTGCATATAGTCGCTGTCATTTTGCTCGATAACCGTGTTGAGCGTGTCCGGCACGCTTCGGATTCCGTGCTGCTCGTTTTCTTTTCGTCGAATCTCCACGAGGCCGGACTCGCGGCCGGTACACACCTGTGCGCCGTCTGCCCTTTATAACAGAGATACAATTTATTTATCGCCGTCGCGACGGCCGATGGATTGGACTTTTTCATGATTTAGTACGGACGCCTCGGAAAGCGGTTGGCGTTTTTAAAGAATACCAGTAATTACGAACAGCGAAGGAACCCGTAAAAGCGCGCGATCCGTCCGGGCACTTTGCGTTCCATTCGCGGTTGCTCAAGGCGATCCTGGCGTGGAGCATCACCCGAAGGAAGGAAAGGAAGAAAGACGGTCCATCATTTAAGTCGCTGGCCTGAAACCTTTAGCGCAGATTTATGGGTAATCGAGGGGCCACGCCGAACATCATCCACGAAAGCAGCGAGGGCTTCACGCTCGTCAATTGGCAGGGAACGAAGGAGCGAGAGTCCGGGCCAAGTCGAAAACGCGAGAGGGACGCCGTGGCTGGAAGAGTGAATTTATGTATACTACACACGCATCGACGTTCTCCGGTTCACAATGGAAGTCCAAGTCCCTCGGCTCCACGCCGATGGATCGATTACGATCTCCATTCGGACGTGTCGTGCCCCGGGGTGGTATTTAAAGTCCCTAATTTCCGATCAATCAAAAAACTTTTCGTGGAAGTAAAAAATGAATCACGTTGCGCTGGGCGGATCGCCGTTAACTAGACACACAATGCCTCGCATTAGAGCAGAGAGGAGAGATACGCGCCCGGCTCTCTCCGCTCGTCAGACCAGGTGACCACCGATAGCACAGGGTGGCGCGGCCCGATGGAAAGAGACCGTGGCGTAAGATTCACGATTACCGGCCAAGAAACCGCCGAATGCGTGCCGGACGCGAGAAGGAGAAGATGAGAGATAACCTCTCTGTTCATCGGCAAGCAGGGAGAAATAGAAAACGAAGAGCGGCTTGTTGAGATTGGGTCGCTGCACGGGGTGTCAAGGGGCCAGCCGGGGTGAGAGATCCCAACGTCGATAACTAACTCGGTGTGATCACTGAAAAATGGCTGTCAAACATTCTTGTCCTTTTAACTCGCGGGAGCACCCCACCCACGGGGACCAACCTCGTCTTTCTTCGCACAGCGCGACCTTCTTCCTCTCTTCTTTTCTCTTCCTCGCCGTTCATTCTTACCGAAACCTCGTCCAGACCAGACTAATGGTTGGTACCCGTGACGGATCCTCGCTCTTCCACGGCAGCACGGATCGCTAATTTCTCCCATTTTCTTCTCCCTACTCTGGGACACTGGGTCCCAGAACCTAGCTTTTCTTCTTTCCGAATTCTTTTCCTTTTTCTCTGTTTCTTTTTCTTTTTTCCTTTCTTTTTTTTTTCTGTAGACGATCGAAGACTCATATCGTTTCGATGCTCCCTGGAATTATCCATCGGGTGTAAATTGTTTTTCGATGAAATTTGTAAGATATCGAGCCGACGCTATTTCTCTCGGGTATTAATTGCCATTTGTTCGAGGAGAACGCGCGTTTCGTTGCCTGCTGTTGTCATTCTCTAATAGAAACGCCGTTTCGAGTGTTCTGTCTGTGTCGTCGGAATTTCACGCACGTATCCACACGTTGTTACAGACGATGGAACACAGAGACGTTGCTCGGTTAAAGTCAGCAGCAGTCACTGGCAAGATTATGAACGAGCTCGACTTAAGAAAGGATCGCCCCGCGCAAGGGTTGCTCCGGTTATATTTATTTATTTTTCACCCTTCCACACGCTCGATCTTCTCTTGCCCTAACGGCTGGTATAAATTCTCCTATAAATGGCTCCTTAGCGACAACGTTACTGCCAGTTCCGCGAGACAGAAAGGAAACTTGGCGACGACGCGAGAGAGGTTCGCTAATTTCTCGGCACTTTGTCTTCTTATTGTCGAGCAGAGCCCGATCCTCCGGAGTGGAACCGGTCTTTTAATAACGCGGCTGAGCGCTACAAACGAATGTAAAGCGGCATAACGAGCAGAGACGCGATATGGACACGTAACAACTCGGACCCCTGAACGTTAGATCGATCCCGTTTATAATTCCCGATTTACAAATCAGCCATCGTTACAATTTCGTTGCACGATGAAACGACCACTCGTCCCGGCATTATTCTCGAATTCGTCTCTCTCGTAGTCTCTCATCGAAAGAAGCAAAGGAAGAACCGATCTCTCGGAGGAAAAGCAGCCGGGTCCCGGCATCGATGCATCACTCAAGGTAACCGCGAACTCGTTAAAACGAAATTAAACGCCTGCGTGTTTCCGAGATGTTGCGATTGTTACCAATTATATGGCAGCCGAGCAGCTGTACGAATCGAAGTGCCCACCTCTTACACGGGCCGAATGCCTAACGACGAAGCGTTTTCAGGACGATAAGAGCTGGCCGATCGTCGGAATAATTATCCGTTTAATGACCGACCGAGGCACGGAAAGAAAGCATCGGACGAAACGTCACCGCGTGTACGGAAACGTCGGAAATGCGGCCGGTGAAATACGGATCGGCGGCGTTTAATCGATTCGAAATAATCCGGATCGCGGCTGGGAAGAGCGGCGGTGGTGATCTTCCGCGGCAAACGTGCGCAGCATCTGATCCACGAATCAACGAGGATCGACGAGAGCCGGATGGAAGACGGTGGATGCAGCGGAGGAAGGAAGGGGGGCCGAAGGAAGAATAAAGAGAAGAGAAGTACACGGGGAAGATGGCGAACGAGGCCGAGAGGAGAAGTAGAGGGCAGGCTGGTCCCGCGTGTTGCCCGGGGGTGCCAACCGCAGGATAATAATTTTATAATTGGGGGAATTACTCCGGCTCGCCGTGGTACAGTCCCTGTACGTGGCGTGGGAGGGTCCACCGACATTGTTTCCATCCGGACGGACGGGACGGCGATCTCTTCACCGGCTGTATCTCCCTTGGGACCAAGCCGTGGGTGAGATATGGCCGCATAATCATCGAATCATTATATCCACTCTCGAAATACCACGGGGCCCGAGCCACGGCCGAATTATAAAATTACGCGCAGCTTACTCGTTAAAAACATTATGAGCACTTTATCACAGGAACCGAAGGCTTCTCGGTGTGTATAGCCCTCCTCGGCTCGGCCGCATCCTGTCTCGGGGAACGCGTCCCGAGGGCCTTGTCACGGGAAGGCCCGTTTAACCCGTGACCCGCAGGCTTTTCAGGTCCTTGGTAGAGGAGAGGAAGGAAAAAGGGACGAGGAATCGGCCGTCGTTTTCGTGCCTATCGAGCTTCTCCGTGCGGTCTTCTCTTGAACGACGATTTCGCTCGGAAAATCTTTCTTATCCGCCGCGAGGATTCCTCGAATAACAAACGAGACTCGCGGTTCGAGCCGTGACGGTGGGAAAGAGCGTTTTCGAGAAAGCAACCGCTTCTCTCGGTCGTTATCCCGAATAATTACCGCGTAACCTTCGAACCTCGCGCGCTTCTCTGTCCGGAACAAAGAGAAGCATCCATCGGTGTACACCTTTCGCGTTTGGAAAACTCGGCGCGCGTTCACAGGTAACCCGGCGCCGCAGCGTCTCTGGTATTCCATTTCCCGGTGTTCCGAGCTTTTATCTGCCCCTACGGATTCTTCCTCGCCCCGATGTCTTATTTCCTCTCGCAATGACGAGATATCGAGGGCCCCCGTCTTTCTATTCTAATATATCCAACATAGAAATGCAATACGGCCGAAGAACGTATTCCTCTCGGTAGGGTCGTTACGCGGAAAGATTGCATATAGCCCCTGCAGGTGCAGACTCCGGGGCCGGGGTCAATATTCCGGTGTCTTCGTGGAAGGACGGAGAGTACTCCGTCGGATGCGCGCGTTGTTATAATTGCGCTCTAACCGTGCCGGGCCGCAGCTTCGTTGTAATTATGTTTCGTATCGTTAAATCTTGCCGCAATCTTGATCTCGAGCCTGGAAAAAAGGCCGGAGGTGGGCTCGAAAGCTCGCTTCTTCGAATGTGTCTTGACGGGGATATTTAACATTTCGTGCATAACATTCGGAAGGAGAGCCGGGTCGAATGGCGTTGTTCGGACCTGTTTCACGGAAACAGCTGTCGCGATTATCCTTCGCCATCGGCGTTTACGCTTGCCATACCACGTTCTCGTTAATTTCCCTCGCATCGTCCCGATATCTCGCGTCCTGGAATCGATACGCTCGTTACACCCTGGCGTTATTAAGCGTGTCCCGAGATGCTGCCGAGACGATACACCCGGTCGTAAAATCAATAAAGGAATCGTTCCCGGGCCTGCAATTATAACGTTCGATTATCGAACCGTAAGATATTCGAGGTCGAATGCATCAGGCTCTCGGGTAGAGTAGAGCTCGAGAGCGGGAAGAATGATTGGGTTCGCACGAAGAATGAAGATGATGACGAGACGAAGGAATAGGGCTAGGGGGTNGGCTGCTAAGGTCGCTGGTTAGTTGCTTGGAAATCGAAATAATGAGGCATCGCCTCCTGGGCATAGTCATTGGATCACGTGCCACTGCGGTCGCGATCATTTCCCATTATTATTGTTATCGATCGCCGTGCCCTACCCTGCCCCTCCCTCTCTCTCGCCCTCTCGCTCTCTTTCTCTCTACCCCTCGACCGATATTGCGACGATTCGCGGTATGCTCGACCGACCAATGGAAATAACTCGAGTAAATTTAACTCTCGATCTCGTTTCGGAATGTGCGTTCCTCGTTCTTTGATTCGTACTTGGTCCGATCCTCCGGATCGGTGATTACAAAATTTTACACGATTTCTTTCCTTGATTTGTTCAGCTCCAGCGAACGGCGGCGGCGTTGCGCCCCGATCTTGCTCGTGCTCGTAATTTTCAGGCCGAATTGAAATCTTCCGGCCGATATTCTCTCGCGCCTCGTATCGTAATATTCTCTCGGAAGGAATTCAAAGTTACGCTCCTCGGGTCTCTTCCTTTTATCTTTTTCTTTTGTTTGTTTGTTCGCTCGTTTGGCTCTTTTTCTTCTCTCCTCGAGGAGAGAGTCGCGCGACGGTGGTTGATAAATTTTTAATCCTTTATCGCTAAACGCCGATCATTACGGCCGGAGCGTAGAAACTTTGGCAATAAAGAAGTTCTTGGAACTCGTACGGTTCGTTCATTACAGCGAGTCGAATCGACCGGACGACCTTCCTCGTTGGTTTCATCCACTTAGGCAGATTCTTGAGCGAATTCCGGTGGACAGCTGGCCCATCGGCGAGCGGAGTCTAATCTAATCACCAAAAACTCGCTCCGCGCAGGGAAACTCCCTTCATTTCGTTCGCCGTATACCACCCTAGTACTCTTCCTCTTCAAACGGGAAGCTTACGAGAGTTAACAAACTTGAGGAACGCGAACCACAGCACGAGAATCTTCGAGAGATGGCGTTTCATCCGGAGTTATTAGCAAAGTTCTCACTGCGCGAGAACCACCTTCTTAATTATGGCTGTTATATTCTTAGCCAAAGTTTCCAGCATTTCAGATTCCTACGATTCTCTCGCGGTTGTTATCCTGCATAAAGAACTTTTCTTCCCTCTCCCGCTAATAACCCAACTTCCAGCGCGACTTTTCTCCTCCGAGTTTTTATATCTCCGCTGTATACGTGTCTCGAGAGGTCGTATCTCTCTTTTCGCTTCTATGCAGCGATTCCTGGCCTTTGTAATTAATTCCCTTCCATGATTCACGGCCCGCTTAATACCTGTTTTAATCGCTTCGTGAAATTCGGCTTCCTTCCCGGTATAATCTGAATTTTTAACTTTGATTGTCCTGGAAAACTTAGATTCCGAATATTGCTAGTCTTCTTGGGTTAGTATTACCAAAAATGTAGAATTATAATATAATTATTAAATAATTAACACGATAGACGCGTTTGATATCGAGATTTTTAGTCTACGAATATATAGGTAGTATATAGAAAGTATGTCTACGTCAAATTAAATATTATCACTAGTTATCCTGTAATAACAATTGTAAGGAAGTGAAGGTTTCTTCGTTTGAAAAGTTGTTATATATTTTCAGTTTACGTGTTCTTAGCCCATTGGTATACAATGACATTTGGGAGACGTTATCTATTTCATGTAGACTTTTACGTCTTCAATATGTCAAGAACTATCTGTTTATATTACATACCAACACAATTAAGCGTTATATAAGGTTGAAAAGATAAGATATGAGATGTAAATATATAGTTTATAAAACCCATAATTCGAGAACGAATCTTTATATAAACGTTATATTAGAATTGGGGATTTAGGGGAGATGGGGCCTTCACGAGAAAGATACATATACATTACATACATGTTTAAGAGAAAATATATAAATCATAACCTCATAATCCCAATATATAGCAATGTAAATTTCAAACTAAAATATTCTAAATATTGCCTAAGCTTGCACATAATTATTCAGCTGAGCCAAATTAAAAGCTTATATATAGCCGAACACCTCATTCGAAGTGGCATATTTAAAAAAGAAAATTCAATCTCGAGATATTTCGAAAGGACAAACCTTCTACTCCTAACTACGAGGGTAGTTTCACCTCGTGAATATGAAAGAAAGAAGGAAAGAATAGAAAGAAACTCGCTAATACAAATTCCATCGAAATCGATGTAAACAGGATGGATATGTTCCTTCGTTGGTATTTTTCGTTATTACACGAGAGTGTTGAACGACAGAGCCGAATGCTCCAAACTGATTACTACAGGATACAATCTCTGGATTTTGGGACAATAAGTAGTATTTTTACTCGAATTAGGAATTAAATGGAAGTTGACTACGGATCAAAGGTTAAGAGAGGATAACGCAGAGAGCAATAGAGTGACAAGGACGAACAAGGGACAAAAAGGGAAAATTAGCCGATCTGTAGTTTACCGAATAGATGAACATCTATAGACGGCTAAACAGTCATCCACCATTATCTTTACTTCGCGAACGAAACTGGTGAAAATCACCGATTGCCGCGTATAATTCCTAGCTGAGATCGGACACCGACAGAAACCTCGATTCTCCCGCATCCAAGACTACTTTCAGGACCTAGATTTCCATACTTCTCCGTCGAGTCTACCAATTTTCCAATTTCGCCGGTTCGATTGCACCCCAGTTGGCACGGCCGCGGTGATTGATTAGAAACGGGGAACGTTAACAAGCGTTTCCACGGCGAGGTGCAATGGGAATGCAGCGTGTAGGATGCACTGGGATCGCGGTTACAAATCTGAAGCGCGGCGCAGAGTTCTCACACGTGTTATATCGGCGATCACCCACGACTGCCACTTGCGCCCCATTGTGGCCGGGCTGTTCGCGGAACCGTTGCGCGTGGACACGCGATCTTCGATGCGAACACGATCGAAAGTATCGATAGAGAGCCTGGGCTAAGCCCGACTAGCAGCCGGAACGTCCTCCTCTTCATCATCGGCACCCAAGCACCGTCCATGCGGAGGTATGCGCGGCGAACAGCTAAGTGCAGCTCTCTGTTAGAGGGCTCGCGAGCACAAGCTAGCAGAACGTTGTATAATGACCGGTAAGAGGTCGCGTCGGGCCCCGCGAGGACGGGGGGCCGCAGGGGAGGGGGGGCCGGAGATAGCCGATAAGTAGAAAATCGATGATTCGGAGGCATGCTAATTCCAGGTATACTACCTACCCGATTATCATGCTCTCTCATGACGGTGCTGCGCTTACCGTTGGCATTAATACAACGAGATATCGCGGTCGGAGTCAACTATATGCACGCGCTTGATGACACTGCGTTCGGTCGCATTACCGGGTAGAGGAAAGGAGGGAAAAGACGGGAGGGCGACCAGGGGGGAGAACGTTGTAGCTGAAATTGGCATGGTAGGGCTTAAACGTTGTAATGCCTCGATGTAGTTTAGATAGGTTACCTCGCGGACCGGTGTAAAAGGAAGACAGACGTTGTTTCGTTAGGTTACGGGGCAGGGACCACGCGCGGGGAAGAATTGAATAAACGTAAAGCAACGACGCCTTGAAACTTATGCTAATTCCTGATATCAAAGTCAGTTGGTTAGTGCGCGCTGTTGGGTTACGGGCAACCTCGCCGTTGGCGTTAATATAACTAGAAATCGCGGCCGGGCCCGCGCACACCGGCTTGATGCGAGTTTATTTGCTCGCGTTATGACAGGCCCCCTTCTATTCTTAAGCTTGATACCAATAATCCGTGCGTCGCGCGTTTATGCACTCGTCCGTGAAATATATCAGGTTAGCGGTCCTCTCTACTTACGCAATTTGCATTCGCATGCGCGCGTATCGTCCTCTCCGTTCTCTTCCTTCGTTCCCATCGTCGTCCAACGCTCGATAAAGGGAACAGATCGTTACCGGTTTATGTCGCTACGTTTTTAGCCAGACTCGTAAATTCCTACAGATATCGCACGCTCTCGAACGCTGCTCTCTCGCTTCGCGATCCCGCTTCTATTTCCTCCGCGTCTCACAGCTTTATTCCTTTCTCTCCCTTCGTTTTCCCTTCTTCTCTCTGCCTGATTGAAAATGCCCCTTGAAAATCCGAATCTTTACACCGTCGCGCGAATTTATCGCGTCTCGCGCGCAGAAGGCAGATACCAACATGGCGTCCCTCGTCATTACCCTTCCCATTATCCAGTTCTCTTATCTCTACATCAAACCTACCTACTCGCACGGAGTATACCTAGATTTCACGGTGTATTTATCCTACCGCGTAACGATCTTTAAGATATTTGTATATCGCGTTGACGCAGTAGGTTTTTATCTTTGGGACTGAGTGACTTCGCTGACACTCCTTTTATTATAAACAACGGTTACTATTGGTCAGAACGGTGACGAAAATCATCGACGAGTCGTAGCGATACAGAGTAAGACATCATCGATGTTAGTTTTCTGTTTATTAAAGTTAATATTACTATTTCATTCGATTTCGCTACGGCCCATCGATGATCTTCGTCACCCTTTCAGCTAATAGTGGCCGTTATTATAAACAACGATGACGAAAATCATCGACAAGTCGTAGCGAGATAGAGTAAGACACTATCGACGTTAGTTTTCTGATTATTAAAGTTAACGTTAATATCTCATTCGATCTCGCAACGATCTATCAATCATCTTCGTCACCTTTTTGGTTAATAGTGGCCGTTGTTTATAATATAAAGAGTGTCACCGCTGTACCAACTCGATGCGAACGTTTAGTACTTACAAATTTAATTATCGCAATACGTGAATCTTTGACGGGCTATTTATCTCGTCGAATAATCGCTGCAACGTATGCACACACGTGGATTTGGAAACGACTACAAATTTCATTGTCACGAATCTTTGGCAAATAATCGCTTCATCTTTTGATAATTTGCGTATCCCCAACTCTTTCGTTCCAACATACACGCGTGGATTTAGAAACACGCGTATCTCGCGGAACAATCGTTCTCCGAAATTTTTCCATTGGTCTAATACCGTTGCATTTGAGTAAATACTTATTTCACGAAACGATCATACCGTTCGCGTTATCGACACTTCAGGCGTGATCCACGTAGCTCTGTACGAGCACTTATTTCGCACTGCAATCACTGCCTGTAAATTTTCGCGTTATCGACTGTTTAGACACGGTTCTCTCAGCTTTCGAGGGATACCCGTTTCTCGTAGTAATCGTTCTCCGTGAATTTTCGTATTACCAATTCTCTGCAGACTCGTTGCACACGCCTAGCTGCGAAGCCGTGCCTATTTCACGCGGTAATCGTTCGCTGGTAGATTTTCGTATTATCGGCTCACCTGCTCGCACAGGCAGCCGTAGCTTTCACGGAATGGCCGCGTTCGCGGGAGTGATCGTGTGCCGAAAATATTCATAATGGCTCGTAGGTGAAACGTGTAATTTGTCAGGGCTGGATAGAGGGCAGGAAGCATAGACGGCTCAGGATTGCGCGATCGGTCCCAGGGAAATAGAAGGGCCCAGCGAGAGGCCGTTCCCGCGGGGCTAATTACGGAGGCAAACTGTAATTAATCCGTTTTCGAGGAGCGCGTACACCGGTCCGGTTCATTGTCGAGATTTACCGGGTGTCTCCCCAGCGATCGTCCCTCTTGTCTTGGCGTGCACGCGCGCGCCCCGATCTTTTGTCGGCGCGGCCGTGTATAAAGGGGGTCGAACGGGGAGAAAGAGCGAGACGGAGGGAGAGAAAAAATACGGTCTCGCGGACCCAAAGGGTGCCCCCGCCTTTTGATTCGAAAGCAAGCGGACCCGCTGAAAAAGAATGAATGGACGAGGGAGGATGTGCGTCAGGCGCTGCTTTTTCTTTTCTGGCATCTCCACCCCCCGACCCCCGGCCCCCCTGACCGCCGAGCCAGCCCTATCAACGCACACACGCGCCTTAACTCCTTTTGTCCTCCGATCCTGGATCAAAATTAGCTGCCTTCCAGCCATCTCTTTGTTTTCTCTCTGCACGGGCCCCGCCTCAAAAAACTACTTATTACGCTAATTATACGCGGTGCTGTGCACAATCATCCCTCCTCCCTTCCTCCTACTCCGCCGCGGCCGTCTGACCCTCTTGTTCGGTACGGTAGCTCGTCTGCGATTACCGCCAACTGTCGATTCGTCCCTGGTGTCGATTAAATCCGGTATTTAGTCTGCGCGATGGATACTACGTAACCTCGTTCGTTCCCCGGCCCCTTCTCGTCCCCCTTTCATCGACGCCGCGGCCAGTACCGTCGATTTAACGACCGTCGCGTACACGCTGCGGGATTAGGATAACGGATTTCGATCCTTCGGATGCTCGTCTTGGATCCATTCTGCGCTTTTATTTTCCTTCTCTCCTTTTTTCAGGGGGGTTTTGTCGTTGGGGACACGTAGGTTTATTAATAGGAAGCGTGGTGTATGCTCGGGTTTTTTTCCTCTTTTTTTGTTAGACCGAGATTATGGTAAACGGTCTGGAGTGTGGGTTTATAACGTGTACTTGATGTACTAAATAAAAGTGACGGGTTCTATGGTAATATTTATATCTGTTTGAGTTCTTTCATCTAATATGTCACGCGTTGTGGTATTAATTTTATAATTCTTTATTAGAAAGCACGTTTCTGCTCTCTGGTCTTTGCGGTTAAGTTAGAGTAAATCAGAAAACAAAATGCCAACCGTTCACTAGATATCATAAATATCTCTAGACGCACAAATTTTTAACACACACATGGCGATTTGCAGTTAATATTTTAACAATATCATAGTTTTCTGTATATTTTGGTACATACCTTTATCTTCTCTCGTAATACTGGAATTATAGGAATTTTTGGTACATTTAACCGTGTGAACATAAATTAAAATAATAGATAGTATTTTGAAATTTAATTTAAGTAATTTTATTACTTAGTAATTACTCAGAAAATTTGTTCGTAACGTGTATTTAAACGTGGCATGCTTGAAGAAAGATATTATAACTTTGGTACGAATCTTCTATTTGTACCTCGATATATAACACTCTTTAATTTATTATATCAAAAATCCTGAAATCTGTCATTTCGAGTGGCTCATGTTGGAAAGTTAAGTCTCGAGAAGGATATATATATTAGATAAAAATTAAGGATCTAGAGGAAGAGGCACTAGTAGAAAAAGATTTAAAAGAGAAAATATAAATCGTAAATATTCAACAATTTACAAATCTATAACCCCAATATCTCGTATATTGCTTTCCCTGTCGAGATCTACTAATAGCAACGATTCTTTCGGTACAAATCTAATGGCGATACAGCGATATGATCGAAATAATAATTCATTTTACTAGAAAAAGAGAAACGATAAGCCGTATAATTATCCAGGATAATTTTTATCAATTCCACAGAACCTCTTGCTAATGATAGATGAATCTGCCCACTCGTCGAGTACGCGAATAACGAAAGTGACATTTCACACGACTCGAATGCCCACACCGATCCTGACAACGTATTCGCGCATTGATAAACCGAAAGCCGGCGCAAACGTGCATCTGTTACATTATACATCGGCAGAGGCATAGAGAACGAGCTTTCTCGGGGGACGTTGATTCGACATTTTCTTTCGCTAATTTTCCACACGCACGGTCGATCATTATTTCAGTAGAATTAATTCATGCGGCCGGCCTGACGTGACTCTCAATGTCTTTTCCCTTACTCTGCGCGCGGCCTGGCCTGTCTCGGTCGTGTAATCACAACCTGAACGATAATGGCCGTGATGAGGGGTTAAAGAAGGGTGAAAACGTCGCCGCGACACCCCCGAACTCGTCCCGCGGACGTTAATTACTGTGTTTAGGGATAATTACGAGGCTGGCCCGGTTCGTGCGTTGCTTATTCGTCGACGCATTCTGTGTCACCACCGTGGGGTGTGTGAAATCGGTGCACACACGGGCCCGTTTCGGCGTTCACGCGCAGGTACGCACGTAGCAAGCGGTGTGCACGCACCGTGCCACGCACACACGCGCCGCGAGCAACGCGGGCAAAGCTGCAGATGCAGTCTTTGTGATGCTAATGCACAGTTTGCTAACACTGCATCGCCATCTCCCCGTATGCAATGAGACGGCTTACGTTTCTGATCTCCTCGTTTTCCGTTTCTCTCTTATCTCTCGATAAGCGGTATACGGATACACCAGCGGTTTCCAGCGGGTGTCTTTTCTTTGCTTTCGCCCGTGGAAATGCTGATATTTCGAATGCTCGCGAGATCGAGCTGTATTCTTGTTTTCTGATTTTCACCGAGCTTCTTCGCCAAGTTTATTCGATGTTACGTCGATCGAGAAGAAAATTTACCGGCTCTCCCGATTTTTTAAACCTTCTCGATGTATTCTAAACCACGATTACGAAAGAAAATTTCATACAAATTCTTTCTGATCGATTTCGTATAACTTGCAGATCGTCTTTCGATGATTCTTTCCCAGTCGTTTAGTATTTATGTTTCGCGATGAAACGGAATGGCATCAATTTTAGTACGCTTTTATAGTAATAGATACTTATGGTCTTGTAACATTCCATATTCTTACTGCTATTCCAATCTTATTATAGATTTAAATTGTTATTCCGCTGTAAGTGCTGTTTACTTCGCTCGGAAATATGTTGCGATTCGAGCTCGGTTTCTGGAAAAATTATAGTTTATCTACTCCGTAAAGTAAGTCTAGCAGAGGGTTAGTTGACCAGCGCGAAATGAGTTGGGAAAAGCTAGTCTCTCCAGATATTATAACCGCAATAGTGATATTTCGCATAATGTATTAAAAATCGAAAAGTAAGGAACTGGAGTAATAATGTCGCTCTCTCCTATATTTTAGCTTCCGTTTAGTGAAACACAGATACCGTAGTTTCTCTTTAATGCAAGATATCGAGATAACATTTCCTAGATTCATATTTTCTATTCCGTCCGAGGTGTAAGCGAGTCGACTTATTTAAAAATAAATATCATTCCCGCTATCTATATTGCTTGACATAAAATTTGTTTTTCTTGCGACTTCTCGTGCCAGAATATGGGATAGAATTGTAGAAAGAGAGTTATCTGTGATGCAAACACAGCAAAGTGAAATTTAAGAAAATTCTAATTAACACTGAAGCTATCACGGTCAAATGACCGGTGAATGGAAAGGAAATAGAAGCTTTTGAAAAATAGAATAACGAGAGAAATTGAGAAAATGACTCTACGTCTATTGGAAGAAAAATCGCGATAACGTCAAACCTGAAATTTATAATGAAAGTTAAGAAAACAGCGATTTAGATCGTGCTAGGTTTGCTATTAATTTCGAGTAGAAAAGTAACGAAATCGTTTATCTCGATAACGAAGGCAAATTTGGCTGCTTGATTTCACACCTTACTATCTAAACGGAACTGTGAAATAGATATTTACCTTATGCAAATGCTGTTATGTCTCAAAATACACTCCGAAACGTTTCTTGTTTCAACTGGAAAGGGAAAAAATGCTTAGAGGTTCTTTTCCTTATGAATCACCGCGTTTGCTTAACCAACCACGTCGTTTTAACGATTCTTTTTCACCAGGATCATTCGTCACCGTATTCGCTTTCTAATTCAAAATTTCACGTTCTAACCGCCAAGTTCCTGAAACTTCTCTAAATTAGATCCAATCTTAACCTCAGAGACAAGTTAACGAACTCTTTAAAATCCTCGAAGGATACCAAGTTACGCCAACTTCATGATAGCTACGTATAAATAAATTCAATTAAATCCAGTCAAACACAGAAAAGAAGACTGATCGAATTGACCAAAGGGTCAATGCGACGATTAAACTTTCTTTCCCGTGGAAAAGTACAAAACACACGGCTCGTGTACGAAAGTGTACATTGTTCCTACGGACAAAAGAAACTTGCACGCGTCGAGAAATTTTAATCGGACCTTACGCAACGATTTGGGAAAGCAGCGATTTATTCGGCCCATTGCATCATCCGATATTACCCGAAGGATAAGTGGCCGGATAATAATAATTAAAACCCTGGCGACGGGAATAATCAAGTCTACCCGGTCATGTTTCCGTCTCGAACGAAATTCGCCGTGAGTTTAATCAAAACCGCTGTTTAATTTCAATAATTATCGAGAAATTAAAATAATTATCACCTCGGCTGACCCGGTATTTCTAGCACCGAGCCTCCCCTTTCTTTATCAGCCTCCATCTCGTATGTAAAAGATACTCAAGATAATTCGGTCATTTTCCGATCTTAATACCATGCCTATCTCTAATCGAGGTTCTTTCGTTTGGTAAGATTGACTCAGTTTTTTGAGGTCCTTAAGAGACAATATTTTTTCAAGTTTTACTAATCCCATCGTCAGAATTTTTAATGCGTGACACCAACGTGATGCATAGTGTTAATAACGAATAATTAATTAAGGGCAACAAGT
>NIJG01000054.1:871350-882312 GCA_002201625.1 Euglossa dilemma | reverse complement strand
TTTTCGTTGTTTTTAATTATTTAGTATATACTCGATATGTCGTTATCTTTGTTTCTTGTACTGATACTTTGTTTAAAGTATCGCAAATTTTTGAGCGTATCAAACTGTCCTGCCCTTAACCCTTTGCATCCAATGATCTTTTCGTTAGAGAAAAATAGCAATTCGAAGATTTTCTCCAATAAAGTCGACGAGATTTTTAAAAGGATAAATAAGAAATCGTGTGTAAATTGAGACATAGAATTATTTTGTTACTATATTCCTACATCGCTGGGTAATTTTGAATTTGATATATTAATTAATATCTTTAGAACCTGATTAAATGGCGACTGAGACTCCCCTCTCGAGTGCAAAGGGTTAACATTAAACCTGCCACTATTTTAAAAATTTTTATTTAGAATTTCGCATTCAGTATGATCGATGTGGTCACACGGCTACGTAATTTGTATTTTAATATGCGCGGAGTTGATTTTTGAATATTTCTTCTTGTTTCATTTCTTTTTTAAATTCTCCTTCGGTCACTCCTTCCGATTTTATGTGGAACTTCCTTTATTTCAGTTGTAGAACTAATTATATAGTAATTTTGTGTCATTTTTAATAATCTTTAACGTCATCGATAACAAAAAAATTACGAATTTTTGGGTGATAATTCTCGAGGAGTTAAAAAATTCTATCAGGTCGTTCGGCAAGTAATTTCGTTTTTCCAATTTAGGGGACCTAATTGTATTTGTTCGTAATCAACTACACACTTTAGCCTCATAAAAAGAAAAAAAGAAAGGAACGAAATTACTTTCCGAACTACCCAATAAATTTCCCAAGAACCCAGAAAATTGAGGTCTCGTTCATTCGTTGGGTAATTTTAAATTTGATATATTATTCAATATCTTTAGAATATGCTTAAACGTTGACCGAATATTCGCCTGTGTAGCTGAAAGGGTTAACGTGGAATTGCCCTGGCGCGTACCGGTTGACATAAATCTAACCACCGCGACGAAAGCTCCGCTCCCGCGGCCGTTGGGAAACGGGAAGCCGAAGCCGGGTGCCTCTCGCGAGCGCGTCCTTCTTTAAATATTGACGGAATGAGATAAACGTATAAATTACCAGCCACCTCCGGAGCCGGACCCTCCGGCGTTCGTAGCACGTTAGAGACCGTCGGCGATATCTCTTACGGACGTTGATCCGGGTAGTCCGGCCTGGGCAGCGCCAAAAAGGTGGCAAGGAGTGGCGCGGTACACCTCTCCTTTTGATCCTGTTACATTCGCGACGAGGCCGCGTAGACGCGCTTCCTCGAAATCTCGTATCAATTACCGGGCGTATATCGTGTAAGGATAACAGCTGCTGCCACGATTATGAACTTGTTAATGGCCCGTGTTCGACGATAGCCGCGCGCGGTGGATACACGAAGAGACACCCACCGTATAATTACACGTTGCTTTACATCTTTTTGGCCAAGGCTCGTGTGCGCGCGATACGATCACCGGCCCCGCGTCTATTTTCTCCAATTAAACGCCGCGTCCTGCATCCGCGCCGCGCAACTGCGGCAAATTGAAACTTAGGATAATAGAAACTCGCGTATAACCGCTGATAATGCATAGGCATTAGGCGGTAATGAAGCAGGCCGCTCTGTTCTTGCTGCCTATCGCCGGGAAACCGAGGAAATTTTATCACCGTGGCCTCGGCTGTTATCGCGCCGACCGATAAAGGCCGCGTATTAGCCGCCATTACGATACCACCGGGTCCAGAGGAGCCAAGTAAAATCTAAACCCAATCTAAGCGCGAGATTAAAAGGGAGAGTGGCTGCTCGGTATTCCGATCTATCCCAACTGCCGAGGAAGAGCAGCGGAATGGAGGAGAGGTGGACGGGAAGTAGGAATTGGCGCGATAAGGAATTTCGCATATAATCTAGTCGAAGCGTATCCATCAGTGACGAGGTGCCAAGTACACTCCGGACGATGCTCGGTCAGCTGTGAAAATATTTCTGTTCCCAGTGGCAAAAAGGGCCGGCACGATGCACGGTATATACAAGCCGGTTAAAGCAAAGAACGCGTGCGATTCGACCGACCAACAGGTGCTTTATACGTGCCTGTCCGGCAAGAAGGATCGAGGAGAATCGTCCTGGGGTCCCCCGAGCGACTTACAGGAACCTTTTACACTCTCGATGCAACCCTGTGTATATATGTACGTGTACGTACGCGGGGCCAGTCACTGTGACTCCCAGGCGGCGAGAATCCACGCGTGTCTTCGACCGTTTATTGGACTTCGAACACCTCTTGTCTTGCCCGCTCGTACGTGGCGCAACGTACGCGAGGATTCGTCCGTACACGTGTAATTACTTCGGACAAAGCGTTCCCGTAAAAAGCCACGCGAGCCGTATATATCCTCGCTGACGCCGTTCCTGCAACCCGCTCCAAGGCTCAGCCCACGGCTCGGCCCGTGGAATTCGATGCAGATTTATGGCCCAGCCAGCACGCTCCTGTTCCACGCGATCTTTCTTCTTTCACTCGATTCCAAGCTTTTCCCAAATTTTGTCCTTCGAAAATTCACGTTTCGATCAGAAATTATCGCATCGAAGGATGAAAGCTCTCGGCTCGCAGGAGAGCAACGTCCTGTCCTATCCCGCCGGAGGAATCCGCGCGCTGCTCCGTTGGCCTGAACCGATTTCATGAATCTGCATTTCGAGGCCATTGCTGTTTCCGGCCGGAGAAACTGGAATAAGGCACTTAGGCGGCCGGGCGACGAAGGGAATCGTCGCGAGGATGTTGGCATCGGCGAGCGAAACGGATTTAATCGAGGTATATGCTATTGCTTCGGTGGCACCAGCCGTGCTGGTACCAGCCTCGTCTCCTCGCCAGGTGTGCTGAAATCACCAGCAACGACACAGACACCAACATCAACAACGGGAACATCAGCAGCGGCAGTACCAGGAGCAGCAGCTCGCTAACGACCCCGTAGAACATGGATGAGGGTGGCTGAAGGGGGAATCATGGGTGGGTTAAACTCAAGCTTAAATATCAATCAGCGGAAGCAAGAGCAAAGAAAACAGGAAGAGGACGAAAGGCTCGGTTGTGGAGGCGATGCGAGGAGGAGAAAAGGAAGGGAAGAGAGAATGAGAGAGAGAGAGAGGAAAAGGCGAAGGAGAAGGCGACAGTTGGTAAGACAAAGCCGGTGTGTGATTTGTGTGCCTGTGTGTCGGGACCTTCTTCGCGGGTGTTTAATTAGCAGCTTGGCAAACCAGACGCCATATACTCAGAACTCAATCAGATCCCTTCATAAGCGCACCTCTCTCGGACTCTCGTATACATAATGTACCGACGTTCGGTGTTCAGAGGTATGCCGAGTGAGAGATGTCCCGGAACGATGGATGAAAGGAGACCAACGCACGCTGCGGATAATTAAAGCGCATTATTGCCGAGCGATTGAAAATTAAGCTTTTAATTTATTACACCGGTATATTATTCAGTGGGATATCGTTGAATCGTAATCGATTGATATATCAAGGCGTATTCGCGAAATTCTCGATACCGATACCCTGTTCCTATGCGTGTCTCGTTTGCAAAAATTTTGTTCCTTTTTTTCTCTCTTTCTTTTTCATTTCTCTTTTTCTACTTGCCCGACGCGTACACACTGGGAAACGTTGAAGGCGCAACGAAACGAATTAACTCGAGGAATTGTTTAAACGCGATACCTCGCCTCGTGTAAGGCGATACACCTCGGAGACGAGGTCAGTATTCTTTGTGGGTGTTTAATTAGCAGCTCGGCTAACCAGATGCCATTTACTCAGAACTCAATCAGATCCTTCATAAGTCCCGGGTCTCAGGTTCTCGTATGCATAATGCACCGACGCCTGGCGATCGCCGTGGCCAAGATGAGCAACACGAACGGAAGAATAATTAAATTCCGGTATTGTGCTTCGCAGAGCTTATACGCTTCCTCTCTCTTTCTCTCGCGCTCGCACCCTTTAACAATGTATCTTTTCGACCATCGTCGTAACGAGTAATAAGATTTACTTCGCGTTTCCACGCAATACGAGGAATAAGAGAAAAAGGGGCGATAAATTAAACGGCGAACACGTCGACCCGCGGATATTTTCCAGTTCGAATTTTCGCGTTGGAATATTTCACTCGAAGCGACAAACACCGTTTCCAAAGAAATAATTATGCTGTTTATGGGTACCTGGCCCTTCTTCTGCTCTCCCTCATCTTTTTATCGCGATTTTAACAGACAAAATGAAATTAAAATTACGTGCATTACGTGCACGGTACATCGCAGGTAAAATTCTTTCTATTTTATCATTTCTGTCGACTGTTTTTTACTGAATAAATTTTTAGACAAAAGTTGGAACAAAGTAACGTTTACTGAGATAATTATATTGTTTACTTATATTGTTAATTTTAATCCTAGCTCAAGGTGTTCTCAAGTGATTACTTTGATTTTTGTCATTTGCGGCTGAAAAATTTGAACCAAAGATTGCTCTTGTTGTACAACATGAACTTATAGGATATAAATAAAAACAATATATCCTAAATCACTGTTTTCTAGACGTTTATTAAAAGTTCCACGTTCAATCTACCATCTTAATCCCTTGTCTACGCGATTTTTCTGTCAATATACGTATAATCATTTTCTCATTTTCTCAGTTTCCTATTATTCTGTTTATAAAGCTCCTACTTCTTTTCCATTCACTGATCATTTAACCGTGGTAGATTTAGCATCAATTACGACATAAAATCTAAATATTTCGCACCTCTGGATCGAAGTCAGAAAACAATAGTGTCCTGTTAGATACTTGCAGGAATATATCATCCATTTGGACCCCTAGATGGACAATCTCCCATAAAACTCGTCATTTTCCATACGCGCGAAATAACTAATAGTATCTCTCGAGCTACCTCGATTAGTTTCCGGTTTTCGGGCCGAAGGGATGTAAATCGGAGACGAAAGAAGGAAAATTGGTTGGAGTGTCGAAAGTGGGGGAGGAGCGAGAAGGGTAGTAGGAGGCCAAGGTGGTATCGGTCGAAGAGGGCACGTGGAACTTCATCTAACCGGGTGACCATTCGAAATGGTTTTATCGTCGATCGTCGGGTTTCGGGCCGTAATTACCATTTCAAATGCTCACCTCGACTCACCTGAGCCCACTCGTTGTTGGCTTGGCGCAACTGCTCGTCCCGTTGCGTTGCACCGGGTGGTCTTTTCGGGTTTCGGAGGACGGCTGATGGCGGGCCGAAAGTGGGGGTTATTATTTAGTTTGCTCGCTTCTATCTCTCATCTGTTCGTTCCCCGATCCGTCGCCGTCTTCTCTCTTCCACGCGTTGCTCCCCCTCGCACACCCCCCGCCGTCCTTTCTTTTTTCTTTCCCTCTTCGTTCAGCTTTAACGCGCATCCACACCCACGTCTATTCTCATTCTAATCAGCTCCGACGCCTTTTCTTCGGGCCTAGGCACGCATCTCGCCTCTTCGCGGCCTCTCCTGCGCTCCACGAAGCCCCGGAGGGCCCTATAGTTGCGAGCATTATTATTTTAGTGCTCTGTTCGCGTACCGAACTGCTCTGCGCGCCGCGGCGAGGGCAGCATATGCATCCTCCTCCTCGGCAACGTGTCGGTGGTCAACACGATGTCAGTTTGCCAGTGGTGCTCATGGGCTGATAATAAACTACTGTCTCTCGCCTGGTTCCTACCGTTCGCGAGCGATTTATTACCGGCCAGGGGTTGACACCTTATTTTAATATTCACGTACGCGTCTCCGTCTTAGAATTCTTCTTCCACTTCTTCTTCTTCTCCGCCTCCTCCACCTCTTTCTCCTCCCCCTTCCTCTTCTTCTTCGTTTAAATAGCTGAAAGATGATAAATTCGGAGGTGTGATTTACATTGTCGTTGCAGATTTACGGGGATATTTATCGTCCGCTTAACAACCCGCCGGGGCGACGCTCAAATTAATCTGCCTGGATCGCTAAATTATTGCCGATGTGGCAAAAATTTATTAACGGAAAATGATAACTTATTACCTTTAATAAATTAAGTTTGGCAGCGGCGATTGGCGCCGCGCGCACGCGCGATTGTGGGAAAGGAAAAGTACCGCTCCGCGTTTCTTATCAATCACGTCCACGTGCTCGCAACGAAAGAGCGGGATTCACGGGCACCGGGGTGGTGTTCCGCGTAACGAAAATTACGACGACGAGGAATCGAGCGACGCCAATCGGCTTTCGGATCTCCAGAAAGAAATCGAACGATCGATTTCGCAGCCCCAGCACGGCAGGCCATTCTTCATGCATAGTTTCCTCTGGCCAGCCAGGATCGATTAGCATGCAGGTAGCCTCGATCTGATGACTGTACAGAGAGGCCGAGGCTAAGCTAGTCGCACGCGAAAAATCGTAAAATGCGTATCAAATGAAAAATCCAGGAACGTGCCGGGGCTCGTACGAATAACAAGCGATAGCCACCTCGGCAGCGCCTATAAATGGCCATTTCTTCAGTTCTCGTTCGTCTTTCGCGGAAACGTTCGCCTCGCCGACACACGGCCGCCTTTCAGCGATCCAGCCCATATTTACCGTGGCTCGGGATCGGCCCCCCGACTCCTGGTAGATCCGATGCTAATGACGAGCTCAAAATATTTATGTCCCCCGTCCATCGGTTCCATATTCGCGCATTCGAACGGGAGCAGCTCTTCGGCGATCCGAATATCTCCTAAACGGTGCGAGCCAAACCATTTCCCTTCTGTCGGCGAAACTCTCCTCGCGAAACCAACTCTTCGACGTTTAATTATCACTTCGGGATCCTTGGGAACTCTCCGAAGTTGGAATTAATCAGTTTCCACTTGCGATCCAGCGGTGGTTCGCGTACGAAGCGTAGCCCTCTCGCGTGTCCCGGTGTCGACAGAGACCACTCGTCTTTGCGTGGAAGATAGATCATAAAAGGAGCGTGTGCCGGGTAACAACGATCGGATTGATACTTTCTATCGCGATATCTCCGGGGTGCCTGGACTCGGTGCTTTGTAAGCATACGACACGTTGGGCGCGAACGAGGAATATCGCTTGGCGTTTATAACCGTGCGAACGAAGGGAAAGACGGTGCGCGCCTCGGCGCGATTCCGCGGCGACGCTCGCTGTCTCATTTCGTATCGTTTAAGCGGTTATTGTCAGCGAGCCGCGGGAGTATTCCGTGTATTCGCATGTCGAACGCCCATCACGCGCGAACCAATGGATAAATAGATCGGCGAGAGGACGCGGCTGGGTAATATACGAGCGTTAGGAATCGAGAAGGGCAGAGGGAAGAGGGCTCGGGCCGTATATATGCGCGCAGGGTGTATATAACGTGGCACCGTTTGTGTGCCCAGTTAATTACTCGCGTAGTAAATTATCGGGTAATGAGGTGCCGGGTTCGAGCCTGGGGCTCTCTCGTCTTCCTTCTCCCTCGAGCACGCTCCTCTCTCGCCGGCCGATCTCTGCCTCTCGCCTCCGCGGACAAACCCTAAAGGAAAGAGAGAGAACTAATAAATCCGCCAGGGCCGTAAGGAGGGATATTGTTAGTTGTAAGGTAAATCATCTCCGCGGCTCAAAAACGGCCTCCTCACCTCGGAAGAACCCTTTGCCGCGGACCCCTCTCCGCCCGGGCCCCGTTCCCCGGCCAAGGGCCTCGAGGAGACGTTTGTTACCTCCGTTACCTCCGTGCACACCGGTCTACGCTACGTGGCACTGCCAACCATCGCCACCTCTTCCCCTTTTATCTTTCTCCTCTTCTTCTCCACCTTCTTCGTATCCTTCTTGCTTTCCTTCTTCGCGGTCAGTCCAGTTAGCGTCAATATGCGGACACATGGCCTCGTCATTAGCGTCATCGGATCCTTAACGCCTGCACGACCAGCCCTTGTTCGGGCACCGTGCACGAGATTCCTCTACCGGAAGACCGATTTCTCGGTACCGGCATATTTTCGCCTCCGCCTCGTACCTTTACGCGCGTTTTAGGACACTCCTCTTCTCCATTTTCCTTCCTTTGTGTACGGTACCTTCGGGTAGAAGCGAATCCAAGCGGATGATGGATCCGAGGATCCGAGTTTTCAGAGAGATCGTTGCGTGTAACATTGGCACAACAGTTCTATCGATTTTAATATTTTTTTGACAACGGTTATAACATTGTCTTCGAAGGATTTATATTATAATTTACGCGACTATTCATTTCTGGTGATAGGACAGTTCTTTTTCTTTAAATCGCTTTAATTTAAGCGGAGAATAATTCCGGTACCAAATCTAACTTTCGAAGGATTGCAAATGAACTAAAAAATCGCTTTCCGAAGAATTCCAAAGCGGAATGGCGTAAGATTTATCTAGTATCGTTTGAAGAAAAAGTTTGGAGAAATTTTGGTATTCACGCGGACTTTCTGTACTAATGATACGAGGTCGACTAGTCCACCGTGTCTTTCTCTAGACTCGTCCGCGAAGGAAAGTGTGACGCGACGGTTTGAATAGGAAATTCGAACGTTTAATTGAATCGCGAGGCCGGAGATGGGCCGATGATAGAGTCGTAATGAAGGTATTCTGTGCGACTGATTATCTCGCGAGGAATCGTGGGTGATAATGGCCGCGGAAGGGATATTGAATCGGCCGAATTGGAAAAAGATACCAAACACGTGCTGCGTCCTGAAATATGTATTATATTATTAGAGCCGGGGCCATTTATCAAACGGACAGGATGACATAGCGAAGCAATCATTGACACTTCTTCGTCCTCCTTTTCGTGATCAGTTAGTGTCAACACGTGAACACAAGACTTCGTCATTAGTGGGCATCAGATCTTTAACGCCTGCACGACGGCCGCTTACGGGCCGTTGTGTTCCGCGAAACGTCGTACGGTTCCTGAAACAGAAACTCGAAACGTTACACGGCCATACACATTCCATGAACGCATTAATACGTTCGATCCCTGCCCGCGATTCCTTTCCAACCGGCCGCAATAATTTTCTCTAACTAACGAGCCCGCGAAACACCGCTCCTATTCCCTTTAATTTGCATAATTCGTCGCGTCTCGTTGGAAATTTCGCGGGAAAGCGAGCGAAAATATTTTTTCGCGATATCTCGAAGGATAACGACGGTAAAAATCGACGAGTCAACGGTTTAAACGGATGGGACGAGTACGGTCGGCGAGCAGGGAAAAAAGAAGGGAATATCTCGGTTGGTAATCAAAGCCGCCGGTAATAAGAATAATATTCCGCTTAGTAATTAACCTTTTGCGGTATTGTAACTTTCTTAGCCTCGGGTTTTCGCGGTCATATATATTTAATGTGTGCTATCATGTTTCCCATCCATTGTGCACTTCCTGCCACGCCTACGAACCTTTCACTTGGGCATATTCGCTACAAGTCTAATTAGATGGTTTTGTCAATATCCATTTATACCGCGAATAACCCACGCAGCCTGAACAGTTATGTAGTTCCACGTTCAGAAGTTGAAACGCGGATACGCGGTTTATTATTCATTCTTCGCGTAGCACGTAAAAATAGCCGGCACACCAACTCCAAAACTATGTGACGTAAATTCCAAATCGTGACTTCCACTCGTTCTTTCTTTCTCCCAGTTGGAACATATCGCCTGGCCATTAGCTGAATTTTAAAAGTCGCCCCGGATTCGATGGATCCCGATATTTGTTTACCGATTTTCCTCTTTAAATTTAGCACCGTGATCTAGAACCGTTCGATTCCACGTCTCGTCGACGTAAATTCCCAATTGCCACATTCGCGAACAGGAAACTCGAAACTCGTGAATTTCTAAAAGTCAACTTGCATTCGAATTCGATCCTCGGGTGAAGATCTTCGAGTTAAACAGGTTTTCACTGGTCTACATTTTCGACTGAAAGAAATTTATAAAATCAAAAGTCTTATGTTTAATCTTCCGAGACACAATGTGATCCTTTGCGATGTAAACGGACGAAAGTATCGAATGATAGACTTCTGAAATTTTACGACGCATAACCTGTGAAAGTTTGACTTATAGAAATAATTCCCTTCGATTCCTAAAGGTCCGAGTATTCTAAATTCGAGTTACAAAGATAAATGAACTCGTCTGAACACGCGAGAAGATAATTCGAAGGAGAATAAGTTTTATTTCGATTTATTCATATTTTCGCGACTGATCGAATCGGAACGAAGGAAATATTCGAGTAGGAAAGATTCGAATCTCGAGTTCGTTTATTTACCTCCTAATTTACTTCGACTATTCAGAAAGGTTGTGCGGTATTCGCAGGAATTAAGCGATAAATCGGAGTTGAACGAACGCGAAGGCAAAGACGAGCATTGGGAAAGTGCAGGAGGGATACTCGCACGCTTGCGTCAATATCGACATTTGCAGAATGTCGAAATTGCATAGTTCCCGTGGTTTCATCGAATAAGAGTTAATGGCGGCTCGGTATCGCGCTTATTGCACCGAGAGGAAAGAAAGGATCTCATTTGGGTGGCTGTGTACGTACGGCCGATTCGCGGATTAAAATCTACAAAAGCATCGGGGCTAAAACGAAAGCACCAGCCTTCAAGGCGGATACCTTACTAATGATTCGCCGGGACTCGTACATCCTCTACGCGTGACGAAGTATCTACGGTCGCTGGCGTTGTTATACTAAGAAACAACTCTCCTGCTACGGTCATTAGCAGCACGATTGTACTGCCTTCTGTTTAACGAGCACCCTCTGCGCTCCGCGATGACATTATTATTTGCAATAATTTATCGTATTCCGATTCACCTCGAGGATTATCCTCGCGATTCTTCTCTCCTTCGCGAGTGCAGCCCGCAACGAGATCGCTCACCGTTATGGTGTATCGTTTTCCGTCATAATTTCATATGGAATATCGAATCCGAATGGTAATAAGGGCTCGAGGAATTTCTTTACTCGATTCGCGATACGCGATCAACGATAATAGACGGATATATCGATTACCCGTCGTTCCAGGAATTTTAATTCTGATTGTCAAATAGGAAATTTAAACATTT
>NIJG01000054.1:839013-857563 GCA_002201625.1 Euglossa dilemma | reverse complement strand
GCGGAGGTAAATGCGGAAAAGGAGCCGTGGCGGGTACTGAAAAAGCGAATCACTGTCGATGTCTCGTCGCGTTTATTGGGATTATAAAGCGTGCAGAGGAAGGAGGGCAGGAAGGAGAGATTTGTTTGAATTATTCAAATTAGATACGAAATTGAATGCGTGCTCTGCTCGTGTGCAGGTAATGACGGCACTTGCATATAAATGGTAATTATTGTCATTATTCTGCCCCGGTCGTTGTGTCCTCTCCTCTCCTCTCCGCCCGTCCCGCGCTCTCTTTCACCGTCGTGCCTCTCTCTTTCCGTTTCTATACCCGTGCCGGCTGTAATGCCGTGTGTTCCCATACACTAGTTGAGATAATTATCAAAATTGTTTTATTGTTGCTATAATTACGGGGGACATGCCATGTCCTCCCCGGCTTCGGCCGCCTCGTCCCGCCTCGTCGCCGAACAACGGCCAACACGCTCGTCCTCCTCCTCCACCTCCTCCTCCACCTCGTCCTCGTCCTCTTCGTTCTACACCTTCTGCCCGGGCCTGCGTTTTCGGTCCTGCCATTTACCTCGTACCCTTCTTTCACGTAAACTACAATATGGTCAGCTGACGTTTCGCCTTTTCGAATCGCTTCCGAGAAAATCGGTCGTAGCTCGCGCCGGCACCGTAATTACCGCGCTTCACAATGTTGCAATCACGCGATTACGCCCGGCAAAGCCGACCGGCTTTCGTGCGAATTCATTTCTTTCGATGAATATCTCGGCGAGGTTCCACGCGCGTGGCTACGAGGCAGAGGGTGATTCCGCGAGGGTGGACGATTTTTTTCGACCCCGATAAATTGCCGGATTCCTCCGGTGTCTCGTTACCCGGCTGACGTATCGCGCCGAGATTGGGTCGAGGTTGCATCCGTGGGCCGGAGGAATTCAAAATTCACGGCTGTTACGCGTGAGCAATCGGAAACAAGAGATTCGAATTTTTCGGAAGAGTATCGTTAGGTGTCAGTCGCGAATTAATAATAAACGTGTCAAGCAAGGGGTGAAATGGGCCCATTTAAAATTTACTTTGATATTGTGCGTTCGTTGTTATTTCCTTCGCTCGTTTGACTTTTTGTAAATTGTTATATCATCTGGTTATTCAATTTCTCGCTTTTCGTTTTTCTTCTAGCTTATTTTTTCTAGAGAAAAATTCTATACCTATTAGTAATTATATTCTTGGTAAGAATAGGTAGGTGCAAAAGACAGTGTAATGCGTAAAGAGTCTCTTTTTATTAACACATTCTTATCAACACAGGGCCCGCACATTTTTGGGACTACTACAGAAACATTTTACACGATATATCTATGCACGTTTTCAATTCGCATTTGGTATTATATTCGCATAAAGTATAAAGCTGTTTCCTTACAAATTAAAAGGCGAACTTTGCTACCCTAATAACATAACAAAAAATCTATTTTTAATTCCTTAACATGAAGTTTACGGGCGTTTTTTGTGTACCTATTTCTATAGACATTCGTCAGATTTAAGAGTAAAGAAAACCACGCATTTTCTATAAAAAAAACCAGTGATGAGTTTAATTTGAAGAAAATTGCAATATTAATATCGTATAATTGGAGCAACTCATCCGTTAAATTTACGAGTCCCGTAAACCTAGTATTAAATCTTCGATTGAGTTGAAGAAACCTGTAAACGAGATATCTCGTCGATCGGCCACAACATTCAGCTGACTAAAGACGAGATATCTCGTCACCTGTACGCAATACGTTAACCCATTGCACTCCACGATTTTTTGACTACAGAAAAGTAGAAATTCACAGATTTTCTTCTATAAATCTGTCATTCTTTTTTTAAATTTTGTAAATAAAGAATGGTATAATAATTGGCTTGAAAAATTATTTGACTTCGTTATCTCACATATTGTTATATTATCTTAATTCGATATATTAATGTCTTCGAAATTTGATGCTGACTGACAGTCTCCTCCGGAGTGCAAAGGGTTAAATACATTTTTGTTACTGCATTTGTAATTCCACGTGGTCGTCGTTTCGATCCAACAGAATCGAATGGCGATTCGCGTTCGATCGTTTCATTTAAACGGGAAAGTCTGTTATAGAGGCTGGTTATGTATACGTGATACGAGAGCATAGAAATAATTGCTTGTTGCGGAATGCGTACAAAGCGTGTTTACAATGCGAAAATTAGTCGTTAACTGCGCTCTCGGTAGACAAAAGAAATCATGCACGGACAGGCGCAGTTGTTAGAGCGTATGTTCGTAGCTACGCTGGCGCCACGACGCCGTAATTTGCCGTGTTGGAGCATGCGGTGATTTATACATCTCGCATTAGGGATAGAGAGAAACGCTCGGATTTGTTTCGAAGGACAGGGTAATGATCGAGAGACATCGGGAAATTCTATCTGATTAAAAAAAATAAAAATTTCAGAATTACGATATTTGGGAAAAATTGGTACTACTCTGATATCGAATAATAAATGACTTATTGAAGTGATTTTGTAAATCTACACTGAAAAATTGCTTTTCACGGGATCAGAGGTGGATTTGTTTACGAATTTTCCGTAGCTTTCGAAACGTCACAGTATTGTTTCACGTATTAAGATTTGTGAAACAATTTACATTTACATTTTACAATATATACATTTTAGAAATATCCATTGGCGACAACGGATCACATAAAGATACTTTTAAACTTTTATTAAATCTTTTTAATTAACTTTCTATTAACTTTCAATTTTTAGGTGATCCGTTGTCACCAATGGAGGTCCCTAAAATTATTAAACACCTATTAAATGAATTAAAATACTGTGACAAAACGTAATACGTGAAACGATACTGTAATATCTGGGAATTGATATCGAAATTCCCCAAAGTTACGGAAACTTCCTTAACATTTACGGAATCTACACTAGCAAAAGTGCAAAAGAATTTTTACATAATCCGTTATAGTTAATAGATATCCCTAAAATTTCTAAACACCCGTGAATTGAATCATAACTCAATCACAAAGAGTAATATCCGAGAATCGGTATCGAAATTCTCGAAAGCTACGAAAAATTAAACTTTTACGAAATTTCCACTAANATAACATTGAGAATCGATATCAAAATTTTCGAAAGCCACAAAAAATTCGTAAACTTTTACGAAATCTGCACTGAAAAAAGTTGAAAAGAATTTTTACACGACCTGTTATCGCTAATAGACATCCCTAAAATTACAAATCACCCATGAAACAACTGAAAACTCCTTCACAAAGCAATACATTTGCGAATCGATATAAAAATTCTCGAAAGCGACAGAAAATTCGTAAACAAATGCACCCTGCGTGGCGTTGAAAAAAATTCCAAGCATGAAATCGTACGCGGGGAACAAAGGAGCCGTCCTTTACCTGCTTGCGGATTTCCAGAGAAACGTTCGCGTGTATCGCGCACGCGAGTAGCACCCGATTAGCCGAAAACAATCGGAGTTTACGTAGCTGGCTTAACGAGGCGAGCACAATGAAATAATAAATGGCATGCATCGAAGGATGGAGAGCCGTGCAGCGGCTTGGGTACCCCTTTTCATGCGCCACCCTCCTGGCGTTTTTAAAATACTGCCACGAGAGGGTTAATCGGCACGCGTGACCTTGGCGGAGCAAAGCCGGAGTGTCGATGGTCGTTGTCGAGCCCCTCGAAATTAATAATGAAGCCGCTTGCTCGCTCAAAGTCCTTTCTCATCTTCGTTCTAATAAGCGCAAGAGGGAGAGGTAGAAAAAGGAAGAGAGAAACGGAGGGAGAGCGAAGCGTATTGTCATCGAGACTGCACCTTCCTCCTCTGGTCTCTATTCCTCTTCTCTCCTCTCTCTCTCTCACACCCTATCTCTCGCTTTCTTGCTTTTGTCGTTCTTCGACTCTGTTCCTCTTTCTCTGCCTGTCTTCTTCTCTCGCGCGCGAGATGATGACCGCGAGAGCAAGCTCTCGGCGAGAAGGACAAAATCATAATAAAGCCAATAATTAAGCTACAATATAGATATATATAGAGAGAGAGGAGAAAAAGGAAGAGAGCTGGCTCTTCTTCTCATTGTTCGGCTCGGTTGAAAAGAACGATGGAAGCAGGATACGAGGAGAGTCCTCTGCGCGAGTACGAGGCCCCGCAGGGAAACAATAACGCTGGTAAGGATCGCACAATACCGGAATTATTAGCTTTCCACCGAATTAAAACCGTCTATCCCGTTGCTGGCTCTTTTCTCTCTCGGTCATGCGCTCGCTCCCCGTTTTCCCCGTCGGCGCCCATTCTTCCGCGCGGATATATCTCAGCTGTATTCCCTTTCTTCTAATTTCTCGCGAGAACCTGCATCGATTCGTTCCACCGACCCTTGCAGATGTGCCACGGCTTTCTCGAAAACGCTCCTCTTTTTCGGTCAAACGAATATATCCACTGGGATTTCACCAACCGACCAGGCGATCGTTGATGGATAAATCACGCGAAAGAAAAGTTTAAAACTCTAGGACTCTTTGTCTTTCTTGTTTCCGTTTTCCATAAAAATCTGTGACCCGTGTAAGTCCTAACGTTGATGCACGTTTCTTTTAATAGAGGATTGAAACGCTAATCACTACTAAAAAGTAATCATTACTATTAATCACTACTTTGAAATCATTTTAACAACTTCAAAGCAATTCGTCTCTACAAAAGGAGAGTAAACTCGTATATTAGGTTGGGGATAAGAAAATCCTAAGAAAACATAACCTAATTTATTGTCGGGGAAAAGGAAATCCATTTAAAATGATAAAAATAATAATATTAGACAGGGAAAAAGAAATCNGACCCTTGCAGATGTGCCACGGCTTTCTCGAAAACGCTCCTCTTTTTCGGTCAAACGAATATATCCACTGGGATTTCACCAACCGACCAGGCGATCGTTGATGGATAAATCACGCGAAAGAAAAGTTTAAAACTCTAGGACTCTTTGTCTTTCTTGTTTCCGTTTTCCATAAAAATCTGTGACCCGTGTAAGTCCTAACGTTGATGCACGTTTCTTTTAATAGAGGATTGAAACGCTAATCACTACTAAAAAGTAATCATTACTATTAATCACTACTTTGAAATCATTTTAACAACTTCAAAGCAATTCGTCTCTACAAAAGGAGAGTAAACTCGTATATTAGGTTGGGGATAAGAAAATCCTAAGAAAACATAACCTAATTTATTGTCGGGGAAAAGGAAAACTATTTAAAATGATAAAAATAATAATATAAGACAGGGAAAAAGAAATCCATTATTCTTTTAATTTTAAATGAAATTTTAAATTTTAAATGAAATTAAAAGCAATCCATTATTTTTAAAATTTTAAATGGGTTTCTTTTTCCCAACCTAGTATATTCTACGCTGATTCTACTATTCGGTATGTCACGAAGAAGTTCTACTACGTATATCGAACATTCGTAAAAAGATAAAGCCTCGAGTCTGGATCCTATTTTTCAAGCTCCCAATAATACACAGTACGTCAAGAGAAAACAACAGAATTGGCATTAAGTAGCCAAAGAGATGTCGCAGAACGCGAAATTTCAAATCCAAAATTAAAATACAGTCACCCGAACGGTGGATCAGTGACAAGGGGATGATTTTGGTTCGCATTCGACACGTTGGCAGCATATATGAAACACAGTACGTCAATAAAAAGCAACAAAATCAGAGTCAAGTAATCAAAGAGATATCGGAGAACTGGAAATTTCTGATCCAAAATTTAGATACGATCACCCAAACCATGACAGGACCAAGGAACTGTGAATCAGTGACAAGGGGATGGTTCTGGCTCCTATTCGATACACGTTGACAGCATATTATAGTATATCAATAGAAAACAACAAAATCAGAGTCAAGTATATCAGAGATATCGCAGAATGGGAAATTTCTGATCCAAAATTTAAACACAGTCACTCAAACCATAACAAGGGGATGATTCGGGCTCGCATTCGACACACCTTGGCAGCGATTGTCACTCATTGCTTAAACAGTTCAACCAAAGAACCCTTTAAGCCAGTAGCGAATGCTGCTGCAGTATCTGAAGCTGCATACCATCGTCTCATAGTCCATCAATTACTCCCGTAGAAAAGAGCGGCTTGCCGTGTGTAATAAGTCTAATACAAAAGTTGGTATTTCAAACGCGCAATACAATATCGCGTTTCCTAATAACCATTACATCACCGTTATCTTGCCTCATCTCCGGGCATTCATTTCGATTTGTCGTTCATTTGCCGGAGGCAAGTCTCCTCTTTCGCCGAGTAATACAGCCTAGCCCCGATCGTCTAATCGTCTCACGTTCGATCGTTTCTCCGGACAATCGCCTGCTGGAACACACCGAGATCGATCCTGCAATCTTATCATTCCGTCATAGGCTCGCCTTACTTATGCAATCTTACGAAGGTACGTCGCGTACGACTATGGTCTTAGGCAGGAAGAAGCGTCCAGGAAGGTCGTCGAGGCGTTAAAACGTCACCACCCCTGTCTTTCTCTCTCTGTCTTTCCATCGAAGAGGAAACTGGACGACAGAGAGGTGGGATCGAGTGGAAAAGTCAGCGCGGGACGCGGCCGGCGTGCGGGATCGAGAGGGTAGGATGACAAAAAGCGATCGTTTGCCGGGGTAAAGGAGACGGGGCGAGGAGTTTCCGACGAGTGTTCGACGGGACAGAAGCGTCGGCGAGACAAGGGTGGCGGGAAAGAAGGTGGTATGACTCAGCCCTCCGGTAGGAGGAGGTGGAGGACGCAAAGTGGACACAGGAGTAGGAGGAAAGGTGGCAAAAGGAGGAAACAAAAGGCGATCGCGTATGAGCGGCAATTAGCCCCTCTAATGGCGCGCGAAACAAAACAAAAGAGCGGAGCGTGGAGCTCAAACACGATAAAGCCACGGTACGCGAGGACAGAAGAAAAAGAGGGTGGTGGAGGTGGAGAAGAAATAAAGAACCAAGGGAACAATGGCGCGCGGGCCACCGCACCGTGCCGTGTCGCTGTTGCTGTTTCCCTTTCTTCCCTTCTTAACCTTCTCGCTGTCTCTCTCACTCTCTTTCTCTCTCTCTTTCTTCGTCCCGCTTCGTCGGGTTCTTACCCTTTTTCTCTCCTTATTTCTCCGACTCTTTTTATCCCTCGGCGACAACGCCTAGTGGCCGTTTCCCGAGTGTACTCGAAGGAGACTCGCTTTGGAAAATTAAAAGTCACTAATGAGGCACGGGGATGCTCGTTCTGGCGGTCCGTTGCCGCTCGTTAGCTTCTTTCGACGCTTCGCTGCAACTTTCTTCCCTGCAGAGTAACTTTGTTCCGCGACCCGGCAAGCACTCGGTCCTCTCGCGTGTTTCCGATCTTCCGATCCGCTCGAAAATCCGCCCGCGATCGCAGCGCGTGTGCCTCGTTCACGCTGAGAACGTGTACGCTCCGCGTCCCGACGATATCTCGCCGGATTTTCTAGGCCATCGCGATGCCTATTCTCCGCGATGGAACTCGTTTCTGGGCCAAGTACCGCTCGCTGGGTTTGTTATTACATTCCGTTTCTAATTACGAGCTTCGTACTCATGGCCAGTCTCGATGTTTCTCTATTCCAACGCGTTTCGAAATTACACGCAGCTCGAAAATTTTCACGCAAAAACCTCTAATCGGTATTATCGTCCTACGAAATTCGGTAGTCGATCAACCGTCTTTATACTTGTATAAATCCGTCTTTATATCTTGATATTTCATTAATATCGTCGGTAGTTTGTAGTTGAATTATGATATAAATAGGTGGCAAAATTCGTGTCATAAATGATTTTTATTGTATTGGGTTGGAAAATATGAAACACAGATTATTCCTACTGTGCTGTGCCGTATTATACCAATATTAGTATCTAAAATAAGATATTAGTATCTAATCTAAAATATCTATAATATTATTTGGTAAATTAAGTATAAACGGGCATTGAATAAAACACAGACTAAACAAAAACGCCCGTATCATAGTTTGCAACTTAATATTTAATTCTTTGGCTATAGAATCGTTTTTATAATACTCTAATTCTACAATTGATAGGAATTATCAATGACTGCGATTGATATAAATATGTTCAGAGATTATAATGAAATAAAACTGTGGAAGAATACTATGTTTGTTGCACAAAAGTAGAATCTGGACTGATTGGAGACACGCAAGTCTAGAAACATCTCCAATTTGCGAAAAACAAAAGATTGGGGATAACAAACAAACAGACCTAGAAAATACTGCAACAAAATCCTACAATTATTATTCTTTAGAGTATAGTAATTTAATTATTATTTAACATATATCCCTACTACGTGAATCACTGACACTCCACTTTTGTTTACAAGTACTCGCGTTATGTTTCAAAATATTTTCAAAATTAGAAAAATAATAGATGTATTAATACTAGAACTACGATAAGAATTAAAATGACTGTTTTTGGTAAAACTTACATCAATATTTTATTAAAATCGGATCACAATTGCGTATGCTCTTTTATTTTCATCATATCATATTAATTAACCCTTTCAGCGCTAAGTTGTGTAATATTAGGTGTTTGCTATAGGCTGACTGAAATTTTATTGCACAATTGATTGTAATTGAAATAATTTGAATAGTGACTGCAAACACAACAAAACGATTTATTTCATATCCAAAAATAAACGTATATATGGATTCATAACGTTAAAAGGGTTAATACCAATTGTATGCATTTTGGTATATATTAAAGACCAGTAAAGTAAGTAAGCTTTAAATCAAAAGAAAGGAGTAAAATACTATATCATCCTTAATAGACAGTTAAAAATCGTCGTTTCCGATATAAAATACCAATGCCTCGTTAAACCACATTTCGCGGAATTCGATTCACCCGTAATAAATAATTCCAATTAGAAACGTTGTTGGCACTAAAAAAAAAGGAGGGCATCGCGCTAAAAAATTCCGACGCCATTCGTTTAACAGAGAAATGACTATTCCCCGTGGAAATTGGACGCGAATGATCTAAAGCCATACGTGTCGCGAAGTAGGTTATTAACCTCTGCTCTACCGCGTTCGAGAAGCGCGCAGTTTTTCACCGGTTTATACCTATATATTTCTCAAGATGGACTGGAACGGCGATTAAAAAATTGCCGGCGAGAAAGGAAATCGAATCTTATCAGCGTCGCGCATGAAAAATCGTACTCCACCGGTTCGCACTGACATTTGCCTGGCTACATGCAAAATGTGAAAGTAATTTATATTTTTGCAGGTAGTCGCGCGGTGTATCTATCATGTTCGCCGCGTACGTACGCCGGCGCTTAATAGAACTGTCCGTTTACCTCGTCATTACCGAGTCAATTATGTCTACTTTCCATGCCAGTAGTCTAGCATTATTTCGTCAAGTACGGTTCTTTATTGGATCCCGTGATGTTTGGTTACTCGGTTACTCGGTGCGCGCCCCGCGTTATAGCGGATTATATTATCTCTGCAGCGGTCTTAAAGAATTCACCGTGGCTGGCTCATAAGGTCACCGGTACGACCCATAAAATGTTACGTCTATGATGTAGTACACGCTTTCGCGGGGTGCACATTCGCTGGAATAATAAAACCGTCATCCCGGGTGTATTCCCGCTCGCGGACACGTGTACCGTTGTAAATATTTTTCGCATTAACTAGAACGCCGCCCTTCTTAGCCTTCGTATAAAATTGCCCGGGCAATTTCTCCGATTGCCCCCGCTGCTCTTTTGCCTATTCGCTAAGTACCTCTCCTCGCGACGCCAGTCACTCTTTCGTTTTACGATACACGGGACGCGATCGGACGTCCACGGTTATACAAGCGACGCCTCCACCGCCGTGCAAATTATCGCCAATGGTATCGCGTTCTCTGTCTTTCGGGATACATCCATTTCCTATGCTTCGCTTTCTCGCGGAGTGCTTTCGGTGTGTCGATCCTTTGATGTATGGAGAATTTTGTTGATTAGAAGGACCCGAGAATTGGGAAGATTTTTGGAATAGGAGGTGTGTCATTTCGAAACGGGGATCGGAAATTATTCGGACGGAAGNCGAAACGGGGATCGGAAATTATTCGGACGGAAGTGGCACTAGTGAGTTGTTAATCTCTGCACTCGGCGATTTTTTCGTTACAGAAAAATAGTGATTCATGAGATCCGAGAATTGGGAATATATGGTATTATTTCGAAACGGGAATCGGAAATTATTTGGATGGCCGATATCTCCGTAGTGGCGCAAGTGATTTAACACTTTGCATTTGGCGATTTTTTCATTACAGAAAAATAGTGATTCGTGAGATACGAGAATCGGGAATAAAAGGTATCGTTTCAAAACGGAAATCGGAAATTATTCGGACGGGAGCTTTGGTGGGCAGCCGATATCTACGTAGTGGCGCTAGTGAGTTGTTAACCTTTGCACTCGGCAACTTTTTCGTTACAGAGAAATAGTGATTCGCGAGATCTGAGAATCGGGAATAAAAGGTATCATTTCAAAACAGAAATCAGAAATTATTCGGACGGGAGCTTTGGTTGACAGCCGATATCTCTGTAGTGGCGCTAGTGAGTTGTTAACCTTTGCACTCGACGATTTTTTCGTTACAGAGAAATAATTATTCGCGAGATCCGAGGATTGGGAATAAGAGATGCTATTTCGAAACGAGAATCGGAAGGAATCGAGAAATTATTCGGATGGAAGCTTCGGTGGATGGCCGATATCTCCGTAGTGGCGCTAGTGAGTTAACTCTTTGCACTCATTGTCAGTGATTTTTTCGTTACAGAGAAATAGTAATTCGAAGATAATGTCGACGATATTGTTAAAGTGGTGAGTTAGAAATGGTGTACAAATTGAGACGCAGAATTATTTTACTTCGAAATTTTATGCATCGTTGGGTAATTTCTAGTTTGATATATCAATCAACATCGATCTTTAGAATCAAATGGCGACCGAGGATTGCCTCTCGAATACAAAGTGTTAATAGTTAGAGACTTTGATATAACGCTCCTTTTTTTAGGCTTAAATGACCGTTTTAAAAACTGTCATTCGAAATTCAAATGTCATTTGAAATTTAATGTTATAATACAACTCTCTATGTTTCTCTTTATTCCATTTTTTAACATCCTACTACTCTTACATTCACCTGGTGAGTAGATAGATAGGAGTAGTTTTACTGTTAAAGATTAAAATTACCGAATTTATACATCGTTATTTCCGTCGCCATTTCACCGTCTTAATCGACAAGGTATAGAAAAAGGAATTTAACAATTAACGAGGATAATTCCACGATATTAAATTTAATTTTCGCAAAGTTACAGCGCCCCGCGAATAGCGTTCGATCAAGATTGCCAGGACAGAAGGAAGAATGGATCGATTCTGTTTTTAAGATCCCGTTTCTTTGTGTCCGGCTCTAATTGACATATTCCTCGGGAATGAATGCAACGCTAATTTATCGCGCGGCGTAGCACATTAATTACGCGTTTGCTTCGATTCATGAAACAGTGAATAAAATTGATTTTACATAAAGTCATTAATCATGCGCCGCGTATGAAAGAGATCCACTCGATTCGCAGTGATCGTGATTATTAATGAGCTCGGCCGTTACGCGCGTCGGATACGTCGGTTCTTCGTTTCCTCTTGGTGACCATTTTTTCCCACCAGGCTTTATGGCACATACGTAGGCGATATCGGTCGCGATGCGCGAAAGAGCGGGAGAGAGAGAGAGAGGGAGAGCGGCGGAGAAAGGGGGAAAAAAATAAAGGAGAAAAGAAAGAGGAAAGGAAAGAAGGGAAACCAGCGAGCCGTTGGCAAGGAGCAGCTGACGCCCCGAGTTCTTTAATTAAAACTGACCGCCCGCTTTTCTTCCTCGACCAAGCAATAACGAGATTTATTTCATAATACCTCCGAACTCGTTCGCCGCGTGGACGAACGTCTGCAATTTCTCAGAGGATAGTTTCTCCTTCTTTCCGAAAAATTCCCACCGAAATAATGCTTACGTTACTGGTCAAACACACGCGAGGATACGGGATGAGCAATACATGGAACATCGGTTATCGACGTTGAGAAACGAGTTTAACCGCGATTAGAGGTAACCCGCGAGTAATCGAAAGTAACCAGCAGGGGAACGCTTCTTTTGCAAACACTCGTTCGAAGATTAATGGGAAATTCGAGGATACAGTTCGAGGAACTGCTTCGGCAAGGTAAGGGTTGTTTTGGGAATCGAGATTCGATAGTTACGAAATTGTAATTGTAATCAAATCTCGTGAAGTCATATCGTGTTGTGTATTCATTCGTGAATCTGGAAATGGAAATTTGAGATTTCGAGTAGACGAAGAATTAAAGTTTGGGTAAAGATACGATGGAATAGATAGGACTGTTTAATAATTTTGTTACCAGCTGCTGCTCTCAATGTTTTTAAGTGTTTTATTTGAAATTTATTTCAACAAAAAACTGAAAGAAACATATTTGATTAAATAAATTAGTTTTATTTACACTATCGTTGTACTTTGGAATTTTCAAGTGTATGATGTCGAGTCACAATCGATATAGGATTGCAAAAGGTTAATATATCGTTTAGCTTTTTCTCTCGGTTTCTATAATTTTATATTTTAATCNTAGTTAATATGCACTTTGTAAATAGGAATAAAATGACCCAAAATGTTTTGGCTAACCTAGTAGTGTAATAAATAACTCTTTCGAAAAGCACATTACATATAATATGTAAAATAACATCACCATACTATACATGGTGTTCTTAAATAACATGTAAAAGAGGGCTAAAGGTGATTTCTTATGAAAAAAATTAGAAAAATTGTGCGATTTCGAGATAATTATAAGATACGACTCCTTTACCGACGTATAATATCTATCGTATTTGTAAACTATATTTATAGAATTATTACGAATTACTACGTTCAAAAAAGAATAAAAAATGTATTTCTTTAACTTCGTAGCTACTGTTAATTACAGAATTACCGAAATTGATTGCCGATGTAATGCAAAGTGAATCTTCAAACTCGATTATCTCGAAATCGAAAAATTTGTATTCTTTTTACTTTTTTATTTCTAAATAAGGAATCGCCTCCTTATCAAACTCGCTTTTACATATTACTCGAGAAAATACGGTACATATACGATATAAATAAAATAACATTACTGCGATGATATTGATAATCTGCAATTTGTTCCGTATCCTTCACCAATAAAACTAAAAATAAAAATAAAAATATCTCGATTTTCTTCGCAGAGCAAAACAACACCCGGTTTAAAAAAATTCCGCATTCCACGGAATTATTTATAACCTTCTTATAAACCTAAATAAAAGCTTAAGAAATTCCGGATTTACGAAGAGATAAAATGCGAATACTTTGTAAATGGGCATAAAAAGGAGAATACTCGATTACCATTATCATGCCAAGTGTACCAAACAGATGTGCAGCGTGCCAACTAAAAATGGCACGATAATGGTCCAAGAATGGCACCGATGAGGAACGAATAACCGCGCCGGTTCGTTCGATGAACAACGAGTTTTTTTCCCCGACGCGCGTCGTTCGTGGCTGCTTTTTGCCTGGCGAAACAGGGCTGTCGACAGTTGGGAGGGGTGTTTTTATTTGAAAAACAAGAAACGTCGCGCATCCTCCAGATTCAATCGAGATACGCTTCCCTGGCAAACAGTGATAAAAACGGCGCGGCATGGCGGTGTCGAGTGGTGTGGCTCGTGCAGCCGGCCAATTAGGGAAAACTCGTGAGATATGTAGAAAATATTGATTTGTATAGTCGCGCGTGCCCGTGGCCGGCACCGCGTTACAACGACGAGCCCGTCGCGAGCGTCGCGACGCGGAAATCAGCGGCACTATTCCTAGCGCCACGACACCACGTCCAGTCACTATGCTTACGCGCATCTTCCTTTCGACACTATTTTGCTATAGTAGCCCGATTCTACATCTTTGAATCGATGAAGATCCGAAAGTAGAAGCAGAATGGTCCTCTGCCGATTTTTTCGAGGTCAAATTTTTGTTACGTGTCGTAATCCGTGGATGATGAATCATGGATCAAATTTGCAAGAAGGAAAGATAGAAATGTGATCCTTCTTTTGGTAATATTGTTTCAAATTTAGAGGAATTCTTGAAATCGATTTTTGTTTCATCAACCTAATATTATTGTTGAGGAAAAAGAAAATCATTCGAAATTTTATTTTATTTGTTTCTATTTTGTGACGAAGTTACTCTTTGTGACTAAAAAATATTAGGTTGGGGCAACAGAAATGCATTATTTTTATAATTTTAAATNGGGCAACAGAAATGCATTATTTTTATAATTTTAAATGGATTTCTTTTTCCCCGACGTAATAAAATGTATCGAAGAACAGTGAATTGTAATGGAAGATCGTTATGAACGGTCAAAATTTGTAAGAATTCGCTATGATTGAAATACACCGTAGAGCGTGGGACGAAACGATTATTTCGAATTGGAATAGTTCTTCGTGATAAAAGAAATGGGACTTGAGTTTTCCAAATTGAGTTTTCCTCTAAGATAGATTGCAATTTTCGTTTAATCGTGTATTTCTCTTTCGTTACAATTACAAAACAATTAACTGTAATTAAAAACGGATTAAAGGTCTTGCGTGTATTTAATACCTCGTCTCACATTCACTGCAACGAATTATACAAAAAAACTACAACTGAGCTTATTTTCGAATCAAATTGCAATCTTCGCATTTGGCACTAGTGTTTGAACTTTGACCCTTGTGTTCTACGTGGATATTTATCTGGATGTCAAGTTTGCTCGAGTAATTATGAAAAATAAATATCGCGGAAGACAGTATTACGAGTGTTTATATAGGCAATCGAGCGTGGGAATAATTGCTGGGGCTTAATTTTCCTCGCCGAGACGGAAAGTTCTCACGATACGAAGTTTCATCCAATTTCTGAGATAACGCAGGGACCAAAAGCACATCCATGATATCGCATTAAAGCGTCTTACAGTTGAACAAACAACTAGAAATATAATACAGATATCACTATAGTCGGTTCGATTTAAAAGTACATATTTCCCTGCGTACATGCTTGTCATTGGAAATTGAAAGGAAAGATATATTCGCCGTCTCGTGTTATGATTTACAAGTTAATTCAGTCGTTTGCGACATATTTATGGCTTATTCGCGTTGGGAAACATGCAAAGATGTAGCGATAATGTAGAAAGAAATTATGCCTGTCTATTGTCCCTTCGTTTTTATCCAACTCGCATATGATTCTTAGAAAAATCTTTAATCTATCTCTCTCTACACTTTCTAGCAATTAATTCTCATTATACTCGAACCAATTGATCGTGTCTCCAATCAGAATCCAAAGAGCAAAAGCTCAGTTATCTATTGATCAATATTAACACGGTTACATAAAACTCAGATGTGGAAAACTTACAAAAATGTATTTCAAGCCAGAATAAAGGTAAAAATAAAAAGAGGGATGCAAGTTTTTGGAACTAGTTAGAAAATAGTCAAATTTTCTTATCGCAATTTTCTAGTAACAAGAATAATAACGATAACAACACATAAGGATCGAAATATCCCGAGATAGTGCAAATAATTAGCGGAAATAAATATGCGAACAAGGGTTCAAACCTAACCCACGTTTACAGCGTATAAAAATAGCGATAACGATAAGAAAAAAAAAAAAGAGCGAAATCGTAAATTTTCCAAAGCAGCGCAGTGTCGGCGGCTAATAACGCGTATAAGGAGCGATAAGGAAAAGAGAAAATAAGCTAGGGGTGGAAATATTGCGAGCCCAGTCTGGGTCTACCACCGATTAGATTGCGTAAAGCAAGAAAGGTGATTCGCGGAATAACTGCGACTTCCAGCGATCGGTCGCGATGCCAGGATTTTTCCTCGATTCGTTTACCATCCGGAATTGCGGAAAATCTGTTTACCGGTTCCGGTTTGCTCGCGAGGAGCCGCGACGCCCGGGCCTGTTCCGAGGGCGGCGAAGGAATCGATGATGCCGGGGGGCGAGGGGGCGGCGGGCCGGTCGGATGTACAATAAAATTTATTACGGTTAAAACGTATCTCGTAAAATAATGATAGCGCGGCACAGAATGCGCCATTCACGCGAATGCGCCATTTATCGGCACTTGCACCAGAGATTATCTCGACACCGTGGTACAAGGGTGATGGCGTTGGTCAATTATCGTCGCCGCGCAGGAAATTTAATTGATCGTGATAAACGATCAAATTGCCAGGGAGGTGGTTGCTCGCCGGCCCCGCTGTATTTTTTTCACGTCGCGAGCTATGAAATTAATCCGGGGGCACACGGCACTTAGAGTATTAGCACCGATAGAGCAACACGCGCGGGGACCAAGAAAAGGATCGAGCTGCGAGGTCGAGCGGAAAAGTATCGGGCCGCGAGACGATCTCGTATCGATCCAGGCTTAATCGTCGTGCGAAAATTTCGCAACGCCTCTGGTTTCCACGCGCGAGCAGGCACTGCAAGTCTCTCGGTACCGTTAGTCTAATCGACTTTTCTTACCCACGCCAACCGATCGCGATAATTTTCCATGGAAAACATGCCGGAAAAGACGCAACGTATCGCGATTAATTAAATCCAGCAATCACGAAAATCGGGAACCGTTAGATCGCGCGTGTCCGCTGATAGGTTGGTCAACGCACCCGTTATCCTTCGCGAATTTACATACCGCCGATACCGGAGGTCTAGGAACGTAGAAGATCGTCTTCCGCGTTGCGAGCCTCCGATTCCAGCTGATTCTGGACCACGCGAGGGACAATCCCCGTTTCCGTTATCCGTCCGGGGATCTCTGGCGATTTTTAAATACGCTCGGGCAAATAAGCTCATCCTCGTTTCAGCGTCTGGCAGCGTCGCGGCCGCGTCCCGGTGCCAAGTTTCGATCCACTCCGATCTAATTAAACGCGCGAGTCCGCAGGAAGGAACGTTAACGTCGAAGAGAAACGGCGGCAGCGGCGGGCGAGGCCGCGTTACGAGACGGCCATAACTTCTCGATCGCGGCATTGTCATAGCGGATAAAAGAACTTGACGGCAAGTTTCCAAGCCGGCGTCGGGCAATCAAACTTTCCCCGGCACGTCGGGGTGGTTCGACGGGGTCGCATCGACCGAGAAGCAAAACTGGAATTCCCTATATCCGTGGCTCTTGACATTTCAAGATTCTCCGGAGAAAGAGATAGAGCAATTAAACCTGCTCGAATTCTGCCGGAAACTCGGAAACTTTCGACCGCCAAACGACCATCCTCTCCCTGTCTCTCTCTCTCTCTGTCTTTCAAACGCACGCTCTTGTGGATCGATCGGATCGATGCCGCGAAAGTGTACCACGCGAGTACACGCGTGGGAGCGTAGGGCAACCCTGTCGGTCTGAGAGGAGGAAAGATGGAAAAGCGCGAGACGCACGAAGTTGGCGAAAGGCAGAAAGAAGCGCGTTCCTTTCCGCTCAGCTGTTCTGCGCGCAGACACGTGCGCGCGTGGTTGGCGGGGGCGAAGCGGCCTGGCGTGTGCGTGCTCGGCTGGCTACGTGTGCGAGCACGCGTGTACACTGGCCGCGTTCTATATACGTGTACCGCGTCCCGACGGCCGCGCGCGTGTGCATGCGCGTGTGCGCCCCCGGCGTACGTGTGCATCCGCACACACGCGTGGCCGCGATCGCGTCTGTCTGTGTGGAGACCCAAACGAAGGGAGGCAAGCCAGTAAGCTCGGGCGCGCCGCAGCGGCGAGAGCAGCCATTTTACTCGAATCCGGGTGGAAAACGTCGCCGCGGTCGACGCGATCCAGTCTAACGCGCCTCGACGTCCTCGTTTTCTCGCCGGTGCTCCGTCACCGTCCTCCGCGCCGCCGCCGACAGCCGGTCCACGCTTCCTGGGGATATATACCTGTACGTGTGCGAGCAACGTCGCGAGCAGCGTCGCGGCCAGCGTCGCGAGGAACGTCGCGAGGAACGTCGCGAGTGCCGCGTCCAGCTGGACAACAACACGGTCCTTAGGAGGTCGCACGGCAGCATCGGGAGTTCCGCTGACAGGAGAACGTAGTTTCGCTGCGTGCACGTGTGCCACGGGGAGACAAGCGAGAGAACCGGTGAGGAAACGTGAGAGGGAGCCAGAGAGCGGTCACTCTCTCCGTCTTTGTCCGCGCTTCTCTCGGTCCGTGTCGCTTTTTCTCTTCCCCTTCTTCCTTCTCCTTCTCCTTCTTCTTCTTCATCTTCCACCTCTTCTTCTTCTTCTTCATCTTCTTCATCTTCTTCTTCTTCTTCCTCTTCTCTCCTGCTCGCACTCGCGCTGTCTGCCTCTCCTTCGCCGATTCTCTTCTCTTCGCCCCGCTGGGTTCTACCTGTGTGTGGGTGCCCGAGAAGTCGCATCCGGAGACGCGGTGTGCGCGAGTGCGAGCGAGCACGAGGCCTAGAAAGGAGGAGAGACGGATGGAGAGAGAAAGAGAGAGAGGGAGAGAGAGAGAGAGGGAGCGTAGCACGAGGTGAGGCCATTCGTTCTGCGCAGGACCGTTTAAATTCGCCGCCTGCTTTGCATACCGCGTTTTCGCCGGCCCTACTCTCCCACCAGCCCCCTCCCCCGCGCCACC
>NIJG01000054.1:810171-830405 GCA_002201625.1 Euglossa dilemma | reverse complement strand
TATTATTTAGTAGTGAATCCATGTATAACTACTTCTCGTTGAAATAGGAACGTGTCACTGCAATTATTTATTAAATTATCAAAATGAATTTTTATTGCGATACAATAAATAGATATATGAATTACAAAGAAAGCCATTTAAATAACGCGTTTAATTTATACAAATTAAATAATAAATTTAACGCTAAAATTACAGTACCAAATAATGTAATCGACTTTTGGTTTTTGTTTTCATCGTCACTGGAACCGTGCAATTACTTCTGAAAAACTCAACGTCGATTTTTATTGATAGAAACATAATTATATATACCCTTTTATTTTTATCGTACTACTTTAATTATTATTATCTACATTCGCTATATTTAGTTACAGCTCAGTAACTAGTATTAAACATATATTACTTTATGACAGAATCAATATGACTTGAATTTATAATTCCAATACGATGAATCGATATATCGAACCCTTGCAAACGAACATGTTTAAGAAAAATTCTTATACGAATCACATTAAATCCACTAAATCCAAAAACAAAAGCTTAAGACTAAAACTGGCAAATAGAACAGTAGATTTATCTCAATTATCAAATTACTGAATTTAAATTCGAGAGAAATACTTTCAGAAATTCGCAAAATGGCAAACCTATAGATCCCGTCTTCGATATTTCTGTTTCCGCGTTAATCGCTAAAAATTCGCAGCCAGTATCACTCGAATTCATTCGAAAAAATGTCTCTCCTTGGGCTAGGAACTTCAATTACGCCGTAGAATTTTAGTAACGATCATCTACTTACGTACACGACGTTCTGTGTGCGCGCGTGTGGAGCAGTAACCTGGCGTTAAAAGCACGTTTCGCATCGAGAGGCAAGCTCGTGAACGCAAACTTGTACTCGCCGTCCGCCCGAGCCAGCGAAACTATTAATAATGCCAATAATTACCAATTATTTTTAAATGCCAAGAGACGAAAGTTAATTTCGGCACGTGAGCTCATGCTCTCCCACGCCGGCGTCTCGTACGCATGCACAATACTTAAATATGCATCCCGGTCCGGCGGATTCCGCGGAACGCGGTTTTAAACGAAGCTTTACGCGCGATTTACGCGAAAAGCGCGCGCTATAACACTCCCGTTTCCGATTAGTCAATACGGTGATTTGGCCCTGACTCAAGACTTTCATCCGCGACCGTGTCTCGCACTTTGTATGTTTATAATATCGCTAGTTTCCCACCGGGACGGTCGTTGAAAATAGCCGGGCGCATTCGAAAGAACGAGGCTCAGACACGGTCTTTCCTGCCCAGCAAACAATGTTAACCAACGCGAGATATTTCAGGCCTCCACCCGCCCGGGCTCTTATTACGGGTTACTTCCAGCTGTAAAACGCGCGTTCCCCGAAACGATATTCCCGACGTATCAACGAGATCAACGGCTAAGACCGGAGAAATCACCGGGGTCACACCTGGGCGTCTCGAACCATGTTCATGTTAAGATCACTTTGTCATCACCGAAGTACGTTGTGAGTCAGGAGTCAACTCTGAACTAAGCGACACAGGATATCTCTTTTACATCATCCTGATATTCATCCTAAATCAACCCATATTTTCTAAAACACACGCCTGCCGATATATAGCCCAATAAAAGCACGAAATCAAGATTCCATTTCGTATAGTTCAAGTAAGTTCTTGTAAAAATAACTTTATCATCCCCGAAGTATATTTTAATTCAGAAGTTAACTCTGAATTAACCGATGCAAGATATCTCTTCTACATCATCCTGATATTCATCCTAAACCAATCTATATTTTCTAAAACACACCCTATTCCTACCATAGCAGAATCTTTTATATATAGTTCAATCAAAGCACGGAGTAACGATTCCATTTCGTACAGTTCAAGTAAGTTCTTGTAAAGATAACTTTATCATCCCCGAAGTATGTTTTAATTCAGAAGTTAACTCTGAATTAATCGACACAGAATATCTCTCCTGCATCATCCTGATTCCATCATGAGTCAATCCATATTTTCCAAAACACACCCCTTCTCTATCATAGTAGAACCTCCTATATATAGCTCAATCAAAGCACGAAATAAAGATTTCATTTCATACAGTTCAAGTAAGTTTTTGTAAAGATAATTTTATCATCCTCAAAATATCTCATGATTCAGGAGGCAACTCTAAGTTAACCGACACAGGATATCTCTCCTGCACTATTCTGATATCCATTCAGAGTCAACCCATATTTTCCAAAACACACCCCTTTGCTACCATAGCAGAATTTCTTATATATAGTTCAATCGAAGCACGAAATAAAGATTTCATTTTGTATAGTTCAAGTCAGTTCTTGTAAAGAGAACTTTATTATCCCCAAAGTTTGTCATGATTCAGGAGTCAACTCTGAATTAACCGACACAGGATGTCTCTCCTGCATCATCCTGATATTTATTCTAAATCAACCCATATTTCCTAAAACATACCCCTACCTATATATAGCCAAATCAAAGCACGAAATAATGATTCCATTTCGTAAAGTTCAAGTATATTCATGTAAAGATAACTTTATGATGCCCAAAGGACGTCATGATTCATGAGTCAACTCTGAATTAACCAATACAGGATATTTCTCCTGCATAATGCTGATATCCATCCAGAGTCAACCCATATTTTTCAAAAGACATCCCGCCCCTACCATAGTAGAACCTTCTATTTACAGCCCAATCAAAGGCAAAATGAAGATTTTATTACATAAAATTCAACCATCGAGTGTTATACTTCTACCTGAAACTACGCGTAGTCATCCGCGTTAGTCGTTAAAATTCGTTCGTTCAACCTTTTGCGATTCCATGTCGAATGTGACTGGACATCAGTAAATTGTTTCATGAGATATACACACGAGAACACTACAACAATACAAAGTATAGCAATAGTGTAAATAAAACTGACATTCAACTCTTTCGCTACTACGAATGACTACATTCACCAACCAAAACTGGCCAAAAATTGAGATACATGTTATCATTCCGCTTAGCTCTCTTCGAGAAGAATTTCAAATACTATTACAATGGTCATTTTCTTCTTTCCTCTTCCAAAAGACTTGGCACGAATGCTAAAGCCTGTGCTCTTAATATTTCCACCTTTGAAAAGACCCATCGTAGCGAATTTGATTAACCAAATTCGTTTCATCTTTTTAATAAATTCCAAATAAAAGATTCAGAATTCTTAAAAGCTGCTGATAATAAAATTGATATATAATTCAGACCGCAAAGGGTTAAAGTCGTCGCGAGAATTGTCTCGTGACAATTGCGAGGTGCTTGCAGCGGCGATAACCAGGCGTCCGGAATAGACTGGGAGTAATGGAAGAGGTTAACCGATAGGAACCAGAAGCCGATGGAAAGAGGGCCCGAGCGAAGGAAGACTAGGTTAGGTTTCGTTACGATACCGAGGTGGACGGTCCCACAGGTCTGGTTGATTGCCGGTTAAAAGATCAGCGGAGTGTGACAGGGCCGTTTCTCTCTGGCCGGCGCACACGCGTACCGGTGACACAGGAGGAGGATGCAGAAGTAGGCAGAAGGGGAGGAGGAGGAGATCGGCGGTGCAGAAGGAGGAGCACCCTGAGGAATCATGGTCTCTAATTTTTACGGTGTACCCACATGCGCGCGTCCTCTGTCTCTATATTTACAAGTACAAGTAGCCGGTCATTAAATCCGATAATTAATCACAATCGTCTCTATTAACGGGGTAGGCTTAATTGCTGTTATCCACGCGGCGTTGCGGCTGGGCAGGGGGTGGTAGGGAGGGGAAAGAAGGCGGAGGTGGGACCAGCCCAGGATGTGACTGAAGAATGGGCCCGTCGATCGTACACCTGTCTTTTCTTTTTTCCTTCTCCTTTTTTCACCAACATCGCTTCGCTCTTTGCTAGGTCGCCCTGCGAAACCGACGATTTTACGGTTTAGAATGTGACGCCCCGCGTTAAAAAGAAACGCGACTCTTCCTTTCCTTCTCTCTCTCTTCCTCCATCTTTCCCACGTTCGCTTCGTGTTTTCCGCCGTTCTTCGTCAAGGTAATACTATTCGCGACGACGACCACGAGGAGGATCTCTCGGGGACCCGCATGCTCGATAATTTCGACTCGCGAGTACGAGAGACCGCGGACGAGGAGATCCTCGCTCGATCGCGCGGCTGGAATTCGGCAGGGAGGAAAGAAAGGAGGATCGTTGGAGCTGAAAAGCGCGATCGATCGGAAATCGCGATACGGCGGCCGTTGTTCGGTTAACCTGCGCAAGAGCAAGCAGCGAAGGGTCTCCCGGTGACATTCGATCCACGCGGCTAATGCACGAAATACAATGGCACGGCGGAAAATCCATTGTGATACACTTTAACGCGCGGAAGCTACGCTCCGGTGTTTACGTGCGCGTAACTCTCACGAGGTAACGTGCAAGTTGCACGAGTGGTAGCCGGCTGTGCGGCTTGCCGCAGGAATATGGCCACGCCGGCCGAGCATATATCCCCACGTACACACACGTACGTGTTTCCCAGACGCCGGTGGAATCGGCACGAATACCCCGGGAAGGCCGCACACCGACGTCGATGCCTCGTACACGGCCATCTACTTACTTTAGTGGTCAGCGCGGAAGAAAAGAATTAGTTAGACGGGGGCGCGTCTCATCTAGGTCACCCACACTGGCGCGAGGCCATGGCCCACACACGTGTCTACAGCGTGTACACACGCACGCACACCGACGCGCGCGCACACGCTCGAGGAGCCTCATTACGGTGCCACGGTGGCGAGGGGTGTGCAGCAAAAGAGGCGAGCGTTAATTAAGAACAGACTCGCCACCCTCTAAGTAAGGAGCACTGACCAACCCCTACCCCGTCTTCCTCTCCACGAGCAGCTTACTTCCTTCGTTCGGCTGCCTTCGCCTCCGCCTCACACCCGGCCAACCTTCGTTCTGTAAGAGGAAAAGCCGAGGATTGTGTAAGAAGACGGAAAATGAGGGAGATACGGCGAACGTGTAAAGAAGGAATCGAAGGTAGATGAGACCAGATAGGGTGAAAAACGGTCCACCAGGATGGCCACGCGGGGAATTAACCGGGAGGCTGTATAATTTTCTAACCGTGCCTGATAAATCGATTCGATTCGCTGTCTTTTTTCCGGGGTTTTGAATATGATCGTATTTAAGAGTTCCTATTCGCGTAGTCTCCGCGTGAAAATTGTTATTCAGGATATGGGCAAGAGTAATTTTTAAATTTACGTATTTTGAATTGTTTTTTACAGGTTTGAGAAGGTTCAAGGATTGAATTGTTACGGAATCTTTAGACGCTTCACGGATTGTCGTAGGATGTTCATTTAATTTTAATTTAAGTTTATTTAATTTTGGCACCTCACATTATATGCACATTGAGAAGAATCATCTTTTTTATATATTTCGATTTAGTTTTTGCAAGTTTGAGAAGGTTCATCTTTAGACGTTTCTCGGGTTGTCATAGGATGTTCATTTAATTTTAATTTAATTTTTATTTAAGTTTATTTAATTTTAGCACCTCACTCTATATGCACGTTGGGAAGAATAATCTTTTTTACATGTTTTGACTTAGTTTTTACAAGTTTGAGAAGATTGAAGGGTTGAATTGTTATGGAATCTTTAGACGTTTGACAGTTGTCGTAGGATGTTTATTTAATATTTTGACACCTCACTGTATATGCACAAGGTTAAACGATAGATGATCTATTCTTTCTTCAAAGGTGACTTGTAGAATTGAACTAAATTTAAACTAATGTTAATCCATAATTGAATTAAACGGAGATACGCGAATTCGTGTACTGAATTCGAAGTACTGAACTTGTACTCGCGCTTGAATAAATTCAAAGATGAATTATCTTGCAGAAACGGTTCTTTTAGAAATTATTAGTAATAAATTCGACGTTCGACAGACATGCATGAAAAATTTGATACGATTTATATCTAACCAAACATATCGCAAGTCTCATTGACATCTATGTATTCAAAAATACTTCTCAATTGTCAATCATTCGAAAATTCTTTGTTCATTATATAACGTTGGAATAAATTAAAAAATTAATTACGTTGCTACAAATTCTATCTAACTGCTCGATGTTCTTCTATCTTGCAAAAACGATCCTTTCAGAAGTTATTAGTAATAAATTCCACGACTGTCGGACACATATAAAAAGATTAATTACCATTCATCTCTAATTAAATATATCACAGACTTCATTGACATCTACAGATTCAAAAATTCGAAGCTTCCCAATCGTTTAAAAATTCTTCGTTTTATTATATGACATTGGAACACCTATGCTTACTCGCGCTTGAATAAATTCAAAAATTAATTACGTCACTGCTACGAATTTCATCTAACTATCTAATATTCCTCTGTCTTCCAAAAGAGATCCTTACAGAAATAATTAGTAATAAATTACACTATCGTCGGGCACGTATTAAAAATTTAATACGATTCTTATCTCATCGAATATATCACGCACTTCATTCACATCTTTGGGTTCAAAAATTCCAAATTTCTCAATTGTCAAAAGTTTCTCGTTCGCCCGTAGAGACGTTGGTTAATCTCCGATTGGTGGAATGACAAAAGAAAACGATGGAACAGTTACATGCATAGAGGCAGGAGAATCGCGATGGGACAGAGTGGAAGGATGATCGGCCGATCTGATGGTGACGACACGGGGGCACACATGTTGCGAGTGTGGCACAATGGCAGCTCCTCTTAGTGGAAAAAAAAGTCACCCAACTGTTCATCCCCTTCTGAGCGTTATAAGCTCCCCCGACCAGGGGTGAGCCGTGGCCGATTGTTTCCAACAGGTTTGCCAGCTTTTGTTTCAGGCCGTTCTCATGCGCGCCGGAACTGGTCATTGCTCGAACCCTAAAAACGGTTGAACAATGACCTTCATGGCCGTTACATTGCACTGCAATAACGACCCCTATTTCCCAGAGTTCCGAGAGAAAGAGAGAATGCGTAATCTCGATAGGCTGGGGACTCATTCCACCGCTTTAAACGCTATGCCATCGCCGTTTAATCGGCGATTTTACGCGCTTCACGCGACCTTCTGTCACCGTTCCCATTTCTATGGGAATTATGCTAATGGACATATACGAAATTAGTTCAATCAGGATCTATTCACCTTTAGTCCCAACGCGGTCTAGATTTTTTAAAGCAACGTCGAAGGATACTTTGATGCATCGCAGGATTTTACGTTAAATTAATATTGTTTAATTGTATTTTCCTTTGTTATAAATCAGGTTTCTATGGAAATGTATGGCGAAATATAAATGTTAATAGGATTGATTCGTCGTTTAAAATTTTTTCATGGAGTATCTTACTTAATAACTTACGTATATGTTATTATATAGGTTATTAGTAATTCGGATAATGGAATTCATTCCTTTTAAATACCTTTATTTTATATTTATGACTAATACGGTTTATTTACTTACATAATTAGTATATGAGCACTGTTTCCGCACTTGTTGACGATACAAACGAGAAGAATTAACAATTACACTTAAAATATATAATAATATATTAGTCATAACTTAACGTGTCAAATTACTTATTAACAAACACGTGTGAAACTAATTTCTTTCTCGAAGGATAATGTAGCATGTCCTTTCAACGCGTTGGGAATTTCGGATCCAAAAATTAAAAGATTTTTGCATTCAATTTGAAATTAGTGACTCAAGGAATATTTATATAAATCCTTTATTTCCTGAATTGATTTTATTCTGCTATATTCAATTTGATAATTCGAATTTTTAAATATTTACCCTAGATTTGGAAACTTCGCCTAAATCTAAAACATGACATATCCAATTTTTACAAAATTCCCCGTACTTTTTGAATTTAAGCCAATTTTGGTGGGCTCCTGGCCCATTGTGTAACGACTCGAAAGTAAATACGAATAATCATGCTTTTGTATAATATATCATATGTTAACTTACAAAAGTATATTGCTAGATTCCTTACATTATAAGAATTGAATGATGATGAATTTATAAGTACTCCAATAGTAAATGCAATCTTCGATAAACTATTTTATTACCTCCGTACATATTTGGTATTTTACAAAATTGACGCAGCTAAGGAATTTTAATACTAAACATCACAGGGTTGCATACGATCCATATTATCTTCTCGAATGAATTTCATTCTTCGTACCTCTGTATCTCTCCTAGAACCCTGTATCATACCTCAAAATGATAAACCGTCTTACCAGTTCAAACCTGCGCTGTCAAACAGAAACTCAGACTGCGATTCGTAGCATCCAGAATCTGTTTCGACCGGAAATACGCTTCTCATGCGTTTTAATAGCCAACATCCCCATTCGGAATCCGGTGGCCTGAAATTCTGCGCGGTTTCTTCGCTCATTTGGCGGAAGGAACAGTCTAACGAGGCGAATGGCCGGCTATTGGCAGAGCAGAGAGCTAGAGGAGCGTCGCCGGCCCTTACGTAATTGTTCGTCTCATCGAAGGATCTTCCACATTGCGGTGGACAGCTGGTTCCGCTGCGCGTATTTATGCGCATGGGAATCGAGTGAAATGACGTTAACTGCTTTCTCATAATCGCGTTGACTTACGTGACGTCCGCACGTCACGACCATTACGATAAAACATTTCGCCCGTGTATGCATTGTGCCGGAATTATGCACGCCGAGGAATACGTGATTTCCTGATTTTTGTCAGCACACAATGAAACGCGGTCTGCCCCTGCCTCTAGCCTCGCGCTTGTTACCGGCAAGCTTCGTTAAAATCTGCCCGTATTACGGATCGAGTGATTCGACGGAAACGGTTTCCACCACGGCCAGCAAAGTTTCGCGCTGTGCAAGGACCGAGTGTGACTCTGCACTCGATAATGAGGGCTGTATCGCAAAGAGCGTCAGTTCGAGCCCGTGGCCGCACTGTCGGCTGTAATTCGCTTTCATTTTTCGGCACACGCGTCAGGTACAAGGAGAATAGGTTCGAGATGCGGGAAAGTGCGTCTCTTGTTCGAGTTGCAGTGAAATTTTAACAGTACCGGAAAGATTGACGCGTATTATAGCACGCGCTTTAGATACGTTTCCGGTGACGCTAGATCGGGATAATATGTCGTGAATACTTGCAGTGATTTTGAAAACACTCTTTTGCAGTGGGGAGCTTTTTGTGAGCGCAAATTTCGTTTTGAGAAGAAAGAGATTAGAAATATCGCTGGATTTGTTTAATCGTCGTTCTGTTCTTGCGAATATAAAGGGAAACAAAGTCAAATAACACGTTGCAGGTGTATCAATACGTATTCTTTTAGCAATACCAATAGAACACAAAGTAATAAAGAAATATTAGAAATAAAGTAACATAATTTTTATAATTTGAGTAGAGGTAAAAAAAAAATATCCTAATAGGTGTATATACTACGGAAAAAATTAATTAATAAAATGATGATATTTTACGACGAATTTAAAATTATCGATATTTAAAAACTTTTTCTGTATAGGAAATTAAAGGTACCAGAATTTAAGAATATCGTTCTAATTTCTGCAATTATTTTCGAGTACAATTGCAATAGACAGAAAAATTTGAAAATCGTGTGTTCCTCTTGAATTATTATGCTATATCTCATAGGAGAAAAGTATATCCGGGAGTCCTTGTCGAAGGGATACTATTCTCAGCTAATGTTGTTTATGCGAAACAGTATTTTCATAAGTAGCTAGATAACTTTCGAATGTGCTTTCACGTGGCATAAATACTAGCGGGAGATTCCCGATAACCGCTCCTTAAATGACCTCGAGAGCCAACGGCATGACCTGGATGATCCCTCTGTGACCTTCCAGTGACCTTGGGTGCCAATGACACTACCTACAAGATGTATCCATCACGTTCAGATGATCTTCGGTGCCAATGACACGATCTCACTGACCCTTCGTGACCTTCGGTGCCAATGACGCGACTTCCACGACCACCCATGAACCTCAAATGATTCTAGTGGTTTGGAGACGTAGAATAATCACGCGAGACGACAAACATAAATTATCGAATGAATTATTGCATTTCCAGTATCTGTGACACAGCGATACCTGTCTCGCGAAAATAAGGAATTTCAGCGCAATTTTAACTGACTTCAGAGACATTACAAACAACATCCTTTAACACGAGTAACAAGAGTAACAGACACGAATTAATATCTAGAAACATGAACAACAATTCTGTTATTAAAATAAGGGATGTTGGTAGAATTTTGGAAACCTTTAGGAATGTCAAAACGAATCTTTTATAACGCGTGTAAGGGCTAAATCGATTCAAAATAAAAGACAAACACTAAGATTTTGTTCTATAAATTATGTAATTCCACTCCAACATTCACAAGTAACAAGAGTAAGAGACACAAATTAATATCTATAAACTTGAACAGCAATTCTGTTATTAAAATAAGGGATGTTGATAAAACTTTGAAAACCTTTAGGGATATCAAAACGAATCTTATATAACGCGTAAGGGCTAAATCGTTTCAAAATAAAAGTCATGCACTAGGATTTTGTTCCATAAATTATGTAATTCCACTCCAATATTCACAAATAAGAAGATGAACAGACAAAAATTAATATTTATAAACTTGAACAACAATTATTTTATAAAAATAAGCGATGTTGTTGGAATTTTGAAACCTTTAAGAATGTTAAAAGGAATCTTTTATAATTCTTATTCCATAAATTAAGTAATTCTATTCGCACATACAAATATCTTACCAAAACTTCTCAGAACCTTCGCAAATTGTACGAATCCATAACACAGTGTCGCCGTCACCCTCACCCCTCGTCAACCCAAAAAACTACCCCACATCGATTGATTTTACCTAGAAAATCTAACGTCCGTCTGTATACCCACCCACGCTGTCTGTGAAGGAAGTTGAGAGGCACTGAAGGCGCAAGCAGACAAATCCGCAAATTAAACAAACACCTTATTGACACGCTGATCCTCCGACATAGAGGCATCCCGGACCTAAAGTCTGTCGCGTGGGTGAGGAAGACAGAAGGGAGAAACGATCGCCACCCCCACGAGTCGTCGGGATAAGAAAGGCGAGGGGGCGGGAAATCAAGGAGCGAAAGAGACGGAGAGAGACTTGGCAATCCGAATGAACGAACTACACCGCATACAGGGTCTTAGCGGGACTTAACGAATATTGCCGTCGATATCCAGAAGCCCCCGTACGACGCTTCTTCTTCTTCCACCTCCTCCTCCATCTTTTCTTCTTTCTCCTCGTCTCATCCTGCCATCGAACTTCCTTTTGTCCCTGGCGGTGGCCGGCAGTCGCGAGCTTTCGTCGGTCGATTCGACGAACGGCCGAGTTAATTTAACGCGCACGTTAATTTCTTCCCAGAGATTTCGCATTCGAGGTGATCCCCGACCGAGCGACGATTCAATATCTCCCCGGTTCCCCAATCCTTTCGAGCATTTGGCTAATCTAAAGTTTCCCCGGGATCACCCGGCCCCCGAGGGACGCTCCAGCCGTGTGTCAGGGCGGTACGCTCGCGAGGATAAGTTAACGTCACTGTGTCTTATGGCTTTCATCCTTATTAAGACGTGTTTACACAGAGGCAGATAGTTGGCCGGAGATTGGTCGCTGGTTAGGATTGTCCTCCTTTATGGGAAATTTTTATCTTCGACAAGGCATCGTCGAGGAAGTTTGTAAACTATTTACGTTATGCGAATCCAGATGAGAATGTTTTATGTATTTATTCCATCGTTAAACGGAGTTCGATAGTGCGATATAAATGGAAAATGAAACCTTTAATTTTAGGTAGTATCTAATCTAAATTCATTTCATTTAACGTAAGTTTCAAATTTAAAAACTTCAGAAACTTTCGTACGAAATGATACTGCAATTCATTAGCGGACGATTGATTTTTATAAACAACCTCTCACCTCTTCGAGTAACGATAAATATCGCTTTCTCGCTAATTGCTAGCGCAAGCTAGGATATTCGATAACAAAACTGATCGGTAATTGTTCGTTTCGGTGAATCGTACCTGATTACGGCACACCGTCCCTCCCCGTTCGAATTGGTCACACTCCGTGATTAATGTACCGAGATTACAAATAAATTGCTGAAATGTATGACGCTTAAAAAGAGGGGAAAAAGGCGGGACGGTAGAAGAAGCAGAAAAGAGGCGGCAAGAAAACAAGGAACGCAGGCTCGAGGAGGATTACATCGAATTACACGGAACGAGGACAATAAAACATCTCGGTTTCGCGTTGAACAGAAACGAAGGCTCCCGGTTATTTCGTTACGCCACTGTTTTCTCCTACGTGTGCGCGAGCCGGACGAAGAGGGTCCGTGGCCAGATGGTTGGAAAGAGTCGGACGACGGGGCAGATAAATTAGTGCTAGTAATGAAGACTGAGTCCGGCGTCTGATTAAACAAACACAGGGAAACACGAATAAGCGAGAGAAGCTGAGAGAAAAAGAGGAAGATGGCGAACGCTCGAAGGGGGTAGAGAAAAAGGGAAAGAGACTTCACGGGGGTGCATGGAAAGAGAGAGAGAAAGAGAAAGGACGAGTTGGAGGAGAAAGGAAAAGGCATCTGCAAGTCTTACTTTAGACCTTGTCTTATTTTGCCTCTAATTAACTAAAGTAGCGTAGTAAGCGCGTCTCGAAGACATCGCCGGTGATCCTCCCTACCACTGTGTGTCTCTCGCACCTTTTCTCATTTATCTTGTTTTTTAAGCCTATTCCCGTATCCACGTACCGCCGATGCTCGTTCCCGGACGACGTCGACGCCGACGCCACCGGGAGACGGAGACAAAGGCGAAGACGCGGAGGACGGCGAAGACGAAGGCGAAGACGACGAAGACCACGACGATGAGGACCGTGTGTCACCGGCTAGCCGTTCGTAGAACGGCCGTTGTTTCATTTTCGACGCACGTCCTCAAAATGAAAATGTATGAGCGCGTATAATACATAGAGAATAGTTTTCGACCGGGCCCGGTTAGCGGAGCATGAATCTCATCGGGCCACTCAAGGCTGAAGCTCTCGAAATTACGCGGGATGAATTAAAAATAGCGGTCACTAAATCGTGAAAACAAAATCCGGCCGGATTTATGGCCGCTTTTTGAGGTTTCCAGTCACGAGCTATTAGTCGCGGACGTTTGCGAAAAATACCGAAAATAATCATCGGTCGCTTACATGCCGGCCGGGGCTGACCAACGGGTTTAGATCCCTGCCGTTCTTCTCGTTTTCTTTCCCCGCTCGGCGCTTTGCAAATTCGATTGTACGGAAATACACGTATGAATAACGCGATCCGGGGCTATTAAGGGATCGCGAACGGTTTGTTGCACGGCAAGTCACCGAGATTCAAAGTCTACCGATATTCGTCGGTCCTGCCACGTAAAAATAACGAGCACTTCCCCTCTCGACCGTCGTGTTTATCGCGGACCAGTCTCGATGTAACGATTCACGAACTTTGGTACTGAGCAACGGGCTGAGAAGAAGGAGGAGGAACAGGCGAATCAACGAGACGATTTTTCAGTTTAATACTTCGATTATAATCTTTTCGAGACCCCTCAGAAATCCGGGAGGAAATAATCTAGACGAGTACATAGTCACCTTTAATCTCTTTGTCGAAGCTTTTAATTCTCGAGAGAAATTCATTTGTTATTGTATATACATATATATGAGATATACGTTTAAGTACTGAATCTTTTATCAAATTTTTTTATATTTTTTAACAGTTGTCTCAGAATTTATTCACACTTTTCCTGGAGGGAGCTTCGTGGAACCCGAAAATTTCTGAGAATTTATTTATATAACAATAATTTTTGTTACAACTTTTTATCAACAACAATTAACCCTTTGCACTGAAGAGGTGACTTTTAGTCACTACTTGATACGATGCTTAGACGTGTCATTTTTTAACAAAGTCTTTAAAATGGTGGCTTAATCCTTTGCAATTTTTGGCGATTTTTTCGTTACAGAAAAATAGTTGTTCCAATACTTTTAGCTGTACAGTCATTTTACATTTGATGTATCAATTAACACCGATCTTTAGAATCCAATTAAATGGTGACCGAGGCTCACCTCTCGTGTGTAAAGTTTATAAATGGTTAATATTGCAGCTTTTTGATAGTAATTTTACCCTGAAATTTTCTCTAATGTTAAAATTATCTATCATAACGTGTATTCGTTTAAACATATACATGATAATATATCGATAATCCAAGTCCCGTAATGATAGCAAATGATTGTATCTCGATAAAAAGTCGAGTAAAGTTAAGTCAAAATTAACTGCGAGTGATTTTGACTAGCTACGAAATTCTAATGTATACCCATGGCAATATACCCATTTAGTGTGAGAATATTTCATTTAGTCCATCATGCGTCAATTCTCCTTATGCAGACGCGCGAAGTGGGCGCGTTACTAAAAATATTAACATACGTTTCGCAAGCAGGCATAGCGTAATAAAATAAAATTACGTAAGTCGATGGAATTACACGAAAGCCGTATACTTAACGTAATATACAATGGCTGTCAAAAGTTTCCGGCCGGTCGGTAATTCCGTTTCACCTTAAATTATACATTAATAAAATCCGCTTGGCAAAAAATTTAATAACATTCTATCCCCCTGAGCCACGCCGCAGCGTCGTGCTTGCACAATGGACTTTCATTTTCAAAAACCTGTTATCTCAACGATATATACGACAATCCTATACACCGGATGAAAACCTCTGCCAGCCGTGTCTAGCTAACCTAAAAATCCGAAGAACAAGAGAAGCCCTGCCCTCTATCCGCGATATTGCCCAATTTGATTCCCGGTATGGATCTCACGGCTCTCGAATTAATCCTATTAGCGTGGTCGATCGTTGTTTTCGGGTCTGTTGGCGGCGACAGAGACGACGCGAGTAGGTCCGAGTGTCTCAGGAGAAGAAAAGAAGGCGCCAGGTGGTCGTCGGACGATTCCACGCCGCCGGCGTATCGCTATCTCGCGACCCAATTTATTCATAACCCTTGCCTCGGTTTCCTTTTTCGAACTACCCGCCAGGAAGAGACCAACATACGCGCGCGCATGCGCGGGACCGAGCCGCGATCCCGGGCGCCGGGGACGGCGGCAAGCGGAAAAAATACGCCCCGACGATAATAATTATTATCGAGATATCCGTGGGCACCCGCCGCCTGCGGAGTGGAGGAAAAAAAGACACGAATCCGTGACGCTGGCCGGCAGGCAAGGACGTTCAAGTTTAAACGAAAATAAAAATTCCCCTGGCCGATACTAATTATAGAATACGCTCATCGGGCAAACGCCGCTTGAATTACCGATACGCGTTGCGCGCGGCCGGTTTATACCGGGTGTTTACGCGCGAACGAATTTATCCTGGCTGCCACGCGGACAACGGTAGCCAGTGGAATTCCAACAGGATACCCGACGCGTGGACACACAGCGCCGTCCCTGGTGTCGAGGAAAATTAATATTGTTTTTATCGACGTGCAGCGGGATAATTAGATCTCTGCACAGGCCTGTTTGCACGTGCACGCTCGGATCGGCGAGTAATCGCGGGATCGATCTCCCCACCCCCACCCCAACGCTCGCTCCATCACCCCCCACTCCAACAACCAGCACTGCCTCGTGACGCGTCGCGAATTTATTTCCCAACGAGGACGCTGTGTTACGCGTTTCGAACCGTTCGCACAGGCCATCTCCTCCGTCCAATCTACTCCGATGATCGACGATATTAACCGCAAGCGACCCGCGCACACCTTCCGCGTCCGCCGCGGAATCCCGGCACAGATCGCTAACGAACGGACGGGATTTTTCTCTGTTTCAGATTCGCGCGGAGAATGTGACGCGAGCAACGGTCTACAAAGGAAGGGACGGGAAGGCCGTGGCTGAGCGCCGGTCCCCGGAACGGTGAGTGAGTAATTAATCAGCGGGTTGCCGGTCGGCGTTCGGTCGGTAATCGTTTGACCTGACGATCGAAGTAATTACCGATCGCCGTGGCGCGGCTATCGCGCGTATCCTACACGCGACTTATCTCGCAACGCGGATCGCGCCGCGTGGGTCGTGTGTGTCGCGCTTAAAGTGCTCGCGAACGTATCACTGGACGGCAATCGATGCAGTTTTATGTCGCCAGGCGGCGCGTTGCATGCCGCGAGCTTCGTGCGGAAGATCAATCCGGCATATAAACGATGACGTTAATAATACCGAGATAAAGCATTCCATGAATATAAATACGCGGCTCTCTCTCTTTCTATCTTTCTCTGTAAGGCAGGGCGTTTCAGATTTCAGCGAAGTGGCGTTATTAGGGAATTCGGAACGACCTCGATAACGTTCCGCCGTCGCGTCGTTTTTCCACCGAATTTAACCCGCGGAATTTCGTTTTCGAAATTACCGTGGGATTACGGCGAAGCATTATCGGGTTCCGCCGACTGGCTGGTAACGGCCGACGGCGGCGTTGCTGTCGCGAGATCCGGTTTAACTTAATCTTCCTTCGATTTTCACCGGGTGCCAGGTTTATGCGTGCATTTAGCCGAACCGGAGCCCGCGCTTTTCGAAGATCGATGCCTGTTAAGTGGCCCCGAGCTAAATTGCAACCTTGAACTATTTTGCGATACGTGCTCGATCGTGCCGCGGCTTCATATTGAAACGACTGCCGTTTCCCGGTAATTTCGCTGCTCTAATTTCATTCGATACGAGCAATCCGAGAGCGGTTATTCGGCATGTGCTTTTCTAAATTTGAATAATCTCGCGTTAAACTTTTTTCGACAGGGAACGGGGAATAGAAATTATTTTCGTAATTGATTTCTGTCGTGAAAGATTATCCAGTTAGCTGTGGCGTATCTATATGTATCGCGAGAATGACGAGTATACTCGTCAATCATGGAGTAAATGTCGCTGTTAAGATATTGGATCTGAAAGATGAGTTTATTTTACAGAATTCCTAATTTTATTACGAATATTTATTTATTCGGTCAACGAAAAACGCAAGAAAAATTAAATACATGTATAGGTAAGAATTTATCCCATTTATCTCATGGTCGGCCATCCCTGAAAGAGCCTTATCATAAATCAGCTTTGCGACTTTTGCTTTTGCCCCTTTTACGCTAATATTTGAAAAACGTTAACATTGCATATTTTACACACGATTTATACGATATCAGAAGACTAATATGTCGTAGAAATATTGTCGCATAGAGCTGGTTATTTTCTGAGTTTTTTCTTTTAATTATTATCTCGCGTATCTCGAAGAACCGTATAATTGTCATTCAGTGACTGTCGTGTTCCTGGTACACGATCTTTGTCTTTCAATATGTAGTTTTATACGTAAATGTAAAGAAATATGCTACGCTTCGGTGACCGTTAAAATGAAGTACAAATATGGTATTGAACTTTTCTTTTGTTCGCGATTTTCCATATATGAATTTGCTGTTATGTAAAGGAATTAAAGTAGTAGCTGCAAGTACACCAAGAGTAATTGGGACATCTGCCTAATTAGTATTAATATCTGATAATTTTTGAAGAAACAACGGCCAAATTTTAGCGAGTCTACCTTGGCGAATAAATTTCGAGCAAACGATATCGCGATATTTAACAATGGAAGACACGTATTACAGCTCGTGAAAGCGCTTGTACCCAAAACCTGTAATTTGCATAACATATGGTATGTTACGTTGAGTTTTTGAAAGATTGTTATGAGCACGTCGAGATATAGCTATCAATTTTGCTAATTGCGCGGATAATACTCGAAGAAGGTTAGCAGCGTGTATCGCTACAATGTTGAAAATAATTAAGGTACTAACATTTTCTAGATCACTTTGTATATTACCGTGCCGTTTATGCAACCGATATTTATAGCAAATTCCTCGTAATTATTGCATATTCATAGATATACATCTGCAGTGGCGCATTTTTCCAATGTAATTCTAATAATTTTCCATCACCGCAATTACGGTAATTATTAACATCGGTTTAATCCTTCCGTAATTCACTGTGCAGCAACGTTTATATTTTTATTTACATTCATTATTACCATACAGTTCGCGTATCCGCGTTTTACCCGAGTTCTACACTGTGTACACGTAATATTACTTTTATTCCCGTTTATTTATTGCGTACATTATAGTCTAACTACCTGTTTTGTAATGCAATTTGTATTACGATACGTGTTATGTCAGAGAGGGAAAAAAAATGAAACTCGAGACGCCGATACTATTTTTTACTGCTATTATATACACTTGTCAAATCGATTCAAAACAATCTGGAATATGCAATGCCGCGAGCCATTCCTCGGATTCTTATATAGTTTCACTGCGCTTTTTGCGGTTTGTACATACTCTACATCTTATTTGTCGTTTTTTCCTCGTTTTTGAGGGTGAGATGTTAATAAAGTGCGTCCATTAGCATGTGTGTAAACGATAAATTGGCAGCAGCTTCCACGTTTTCGATAATCAAGAATACGTACACTTTGTGAAAATTTTTCTGATACTTTTCTATAACTTTTCATATATTTTCTTGTCGCTAAAATGGAAGATATCTTGCAAATATCTTGAAAATCTATGCATGTCGTTACATCTCAGTTGACGTGTTTATCACATTCGATTTATTTCAACGGCAACTGCTTACTGATGATTTTCGATGAATATGACACGTCTTCCAACGCAAGTGAATAACTCAAAGAAAAGGAAGAAAGAAGAAAAATTGGGGAATTATTTGAAATACGAAAAATTGAACACCAAATATCGCCAAAGCGATTTGTCGCAAAATGAAATAAAATCTAGAACGACTCAAACAAACGCGAATCTTTTGATACGCGATTTTGCTAACTAAACGATTTACCAGAAAGCGTGTAACTCGGTCCATCGTGGACACTCGGAGAAACAGAATTGGAAGCTTCGCGACTCAAACAAACAAACGGAAAACAAGTGAATTTTGCGATACACGATTTTGCTAATTAAACGATTTACCGAAAGGCGTGGAACTCGATCCATCGTGAACATTCAGATGGGAATCATTGCGATTCAAAGAAAAAACGGAAAGCAAGCGAATTTTCCGATCCGCGATTTTACTGATTAAACGATTTACCAGAAGGCGCGAAACTCGGTCCATCGTGGCCACTCAAGAGGAACAAAATTGGAAGCATCGCGACTCAAACAAAGAAACGGATATCAAACGAATTTTCCGATTCACGATTTTGCTAATTAAACGATTTACCAGAATGCATGAAACTCGGTGCATAGTAGACACTCGGATGCGAATGATCGCGACTCAAACAAAGAATCGGAAAACAAGCGAATCTTTTGATACACGATTTTACTAATTAGATAATTTACCGGAAGGCGTAAAACTACTGCATCGTGAACACTCGGATCGGAATCATCGCAACTCAAACAAAGAAACAGAAAAGAAGCGATTTTTCCGATCCACGATTTTGCTAATTAAACGATTTACCGGAAGACGTGAAACTCGGTCCATCGCGACCACTCTGAGGGACAGGCTGGGAATCCTGGTGACTGGAGCCGTGTATACGCGACGAATGCCGGCAAAAGGTATCCTCGGCCACCGGTGTGTCGGCGGAACGGCATTAATCATGGTGGCATTTGCGCGAAAAGCTGCGGCGCGAGGTACGAACCGGGGAAGAAGCTCTCGGTGGTCGTGGAAGAAACGGTTCCGGCCGGGATGATCGATCGGATTGGTAATAACGATCGAAGGAGGGTTGGCGCGAAAAGGAGAGGACGATCGGTGGTCGGGAAGAAGGGTCTCGCGCGTCGAAGGAGGCCTGTTCAGCGCGGGTTCTAGCCCGGAGCGACGCGGAATCACTCAGAGCAGCGCCGGCCGTTACTTCATTTTTGCGCAGCGTTTACAACGTCCTGTCCACTCGCGTGGCATCGTTGCTGGCATTTCGATGCATAATAAACGAGCAGTTAGCCCTGCGCCTCGGCTCACACCTCTGGCCCCTTCTTTTCTACGAGTCAAAGGGGGCTGGTGCCCCCTCCAGCCTCTCTCGCAGCCTCTTTTCCTCGCTCCGAGGATATCCCTCCTTCTTCCTCTTTCCGCCTCGCGTCCGCTCCGCTCCGTTCCGCGAGCGGGCCGCGCTCTGCCTCTCGTTTGTACGCTTTCTTTCCAGACGAGGCGCGCATAACGAGATGCGAGAGCGAGACGCCGCTATATCGTTGGTCGAACCGTGGAGAGCCGAGCGACTCTAACGAAAGGAAATCCGATTTGCACGCCGCGTCGAGAGGAGAGAGAGAGAGAGA